>JAFIRS010002074.1:0-255853 GCA_018342105.1 Gonioctena quinquepunctata | reverse complement strand
CCCAAAAACAAAAATCAAGGGAAAAGTCAACAAAAAACCCAACCGCTCTTTTGTGGTTTGGGTACATTCCCGATTCCAGGGCAAAAAACGTCAAAAGAAAAAAATACCTGGGCTTTTCGCCCCCCGGGGAATAAAAAAAAAAGAGGTATTTAGTGGGGGACTTTTAAAAAAACAAAGTAGAAAGGAATTTAGTGAGCCCTCGAAAAAAGGGTAACAACAGTTTCCTTGGGCCCCTTCAAGGGGGGAAAAGGCAAAGAGAACACTTGGTGAAAACAATAACGGAAAAGTCAACAACAGAGCCGTTTCATTTGTGGCGTCAGGCCCGAATTCCCGGAACAATAACGTCAAGGGGCATTTTTCCCCGGTACATAGTCAGGAATAAAATGAAAAATTTGGGGATTTAAAAAACGAGAAAAAGGGACCCCAGAGAAATTTTTTCCCAAAATTTTGGCCCTCATATACGGTGGAGGAAAAAAAGGGTAAAAAAAATAAGGAGTGCCCAACCGTCTTTTCGGGCCCCCGCCGGGGAAAAAAGCAGGAGGGTTTTACCGTAAATTTCACGGAAATAAATAAAAGAGTATTAAGGACTTAAAAAAAGAGAAAAATTTTGTGATAGCCCCAGAAAAATGGTTAACCGTAAAAGTGCCCAAAATCTCGGGGTTTGGTGGAAAGGTGAAATGAAAAAAATTTTTGGTAGAAAACGAAAAATGGGGAGAAAACAAAACAGAAACCGATTGTGGTTTTTGGCGTCCCCCTCGGGAAAACCCAAACCCCGTCACCACGGAGCGCTGCACCGGCACCCACCCGAAAAAAATTGAAAATATTGTACGTAGATGGGGGGCCAAACCCAAAAACCGGCACGGTTAAATTTGGGGGGCATTCCACAAATTTTTCACTTTTTTTTTAACAGCCCCCTACAATACTCTTCAATTTTTTTTTTGACCATGTCACGCAGGAAAGCCCCCGTGGTGACGTTTTTTTCCCCCGAATTCAGGGCTGCTGACCGAAACCAAAAAAGGGGGTTTTTCCCGTTTGTTGATTTTGTTTGTCGTTTCCCTTTTTGTTCATCTTGCACTTCCCACCGTAAATGAGGCCGAGAGCCCGAAACCGTCTACGGTTCCTTTCTCTGAATGTCCACTAAATTCTTTCTACTTTGTTTTAACAGTCCCCACTAATACTCTTTCATATTTATATTCCTGACTCGGATGTCACGCAGGTAGTATAGCCCCGTGGTGACGTTGGTTGTTGCCCTGGAATTCAGGACTGCTGACCGAAACCACAAATGAGCGGTTGGTGTCTGTTTGTTGACCTGTTGATTTGTCGTTTTCACCAAGTGTTGTTCATCTTGCACTTCTCCACCGTACTGATGAGGCCGAGAGCCCGAAACACGTTCTACGGTTAACACTTCTCTGAGGGTATGTCCACTAAATTCTTTCTACTTTGTTTTAACAGTCCCCCACTAATACTCTCTTCATATTTATATTCCTGATCTCGGATGTCACGCAGGTAGCTATAGCTGCCTCCGTGGTGACGTTGGTTGTTGCCCTGGAATTCAGGGAACTGCTGACCGAAACCACAAATGAGCGGTTGGCGTCTGTTTGTTGACCTGTTGATTTGTCGTTTTCACCAGCTTGTTCATCTTTGCACTTCTCACCGTACTGATGAGGGCCGAGAGCCCGAAACACGTGTCTACGGTTAACACTTCTCTGAGGGCTATGTCCACTAAATTTTCTACTTTGTTTTACAGTCCCCCACTAATACTCTTTCATATTTATATTCCTGACTCGATGTCACGCAGGTAGCTATAGCTGCCTCGGTGACGTTGGTTGTTGCCCTGAATTCAGGGACTGCTGACCGAAACCACAAATGAGCGGTTGGCGTCTGTTTGTTGACCTGCTGATTTGTCGTTTCACCGTTGTTCATCTTGCACTTCTCCACCGTACTGATGAGGGCCGAGAGCCCGAAACACGTTCTACGGTTGACACTTCTCTTGAGGGCTATGTCCACTAAATTCTTTCTACTTTGTTTTAACAGTCCCCACTAATACTCTTCTTATTTATATTCCTGGATTTCGGATGTCACGCAGGTAGCTATAGCTGCCTCCGTGGTGACGTTGGTTGTTGCCCTGGAATTCAGGGACTCTGACCGAAACCACAAATGAGCGGTTGGCTCTGTTTGTTGACCCTGTTGATTTGTCGTTTCTACCAAGTGTTGTTCATCTTGCACTTCCCACCGTACTGATGAGGGCCGAGAGCCCGAAACACGTGTCTACGGTTAACACTTCCTCTGAGGGCTATGTCCACTAAATTCTTTCTACTTTGTTTTAACAGTCCCTCACTAATACTCTCTTCATATTTATATTCCTGACTCGGATGTCACGCAGGTAGCTATAGCTGCCTCCGTGGTGACGTTGGTTGTTGCCCTGGAATTCAGGGACTGCTGACCGAAACCACAAATGAGCGGTTGGCGTCTGTTTGTTGACCTGTTGATTTGTCGTTTTCTACCAAGTGTTGTTCATCTTGCACTTCTCCACCGTACTGATGAGGGCCGAGAGCCCGAAACACGTGTCTACGGTTAACACTCTCTCTGAGGGCTATGTCCACTAAATTCTTTCTACTTTGTTTTAACAGTCCCCTCACTAATACTCTCTTTCATATTTATATTCCTGATCTCGATGTCACGCAGGTAGCTATAGCTGCCTCCGTGGTGACGTTGGTTGTTGCCCTGGAATTCAGGGACTGCTGACCGAAACCACAAATGAGCGGTTGGCGTCTGTTTGTCGACCGTTGATTTGTCGTTTTCTACCAAGTGTTGTTCATCTTTGCACTTCCCACCGTACTGATGAGGGCCGAGAGCCCGAAACACGTGTCCACGGTTAACACTTCTCTTGAGGGCTATGTCCACTAAATTCTTTCTACTTTGTTTTTAACAGTCCCCTCACTAATACTCTCTTCATATTTATATTCCTGACTCGGATGTCACGCAGGTAGCTATAGCTGCCTCCGTGGTGACGTTGGTTGTTGCCCTGAATTCAGGGACTGCTGACCGAAACCACAAATGAGCGGTTGGCGTCTGTTTGTTGACCGTTGATTTGTCGTTTTCTACCAAGTGTTGTTCATCTTTGCACTTCTCCACCGTACTGATGAGGGCCGAGAGCCCGAAACACGTGTCTACGGTTAACACTTCTCTCTGAGGGCTATGTCCACTAAATTCTTTCTACTTTGTTTTACAGTCCCCATCCTAATACTCTTTCATATTTATATTCCTGGATCTCGGATGTCACGCAGGTAGCTATAGCTGCCTCCGTGGTGACGTTGGTTGTTGCCCTGGAATTCAGGGACTGCTGACCGAAACCACAAATGAGCGGTTGGCGTCTGTTTGTTGACCCGTTGATTTGTCGTTTTCTACCAAGTGTTGTTCATCTTTGCACTCTCCACCGTACTGATGAGGGCCGAGAGCCCGAAACACGTGTCCACGGTTAACACTTCTCTGAGGGCTATGTCCACTAAATTCTTTCTACTTTGTTTTACAGTCCCCTCACTAATACTCTCTTTCATATTTATATTCCTGGACTCGGATGTCACGCAGGTAGCTATAGCTGCCTCCGTGGTGACGTTGGTTGTTGCCCTGGAATTCAGGGACTGCTGACCGAAACCACAAATGAGCGGTTGGCGTCTGTTTGTTGACTCCGTTGATTTGTCGTTTTCTACCAAGTGTTGTTCATCTTTGCACTTCTCCACCGTACTGATGAGGGCCGAGAGCCCGAAACACGTGTCTACGGTTAACACTTCTCTGAGGGCTATGTCCACTAAATTCTTTCTACTTTGTTTTTAACAGTCCCTCACTAATACTCTTTCATATTTATATTCCTGACTCGGATGTCACGCAGGTAGCTATAGCTGCCTCCGTGGTGACGTTGGTTGTTGCCCTGGAATTCAGGGACTGCTGACCGAAACCACAAATGAGCGGTTGGCGTCTGTTTGTTGACTCCGTTGATTTGTCGTTTTCTACCAAGTGTTGTTCATCTTTGCACTTCTCCACCGTACTGATGAGGGCCGAGAGCCCGAAACACGTGTCTACGGTTAACACTTCTCTCTGAGGGCTATGTCCACTAAATTCTTTCTACTTTGTTTTTAACAGTCCCCTCACTAATACTCTCTTTCATATACATATATATATATATATATATATATATATATATATATATATATTTTATATATACATATATATATATATATATATATATATGTTGTTATGTTATGTTATGCCAGTTATAAGTTTAAAAAAGAAAAAACCCAAAAAAAAGAATAATTACTAAATAGTTATTAGTTTCAAGAGATTGTTTTTACATAATTTTGGAAGTTCTATTTATTTGTAAGCCTATGTATAATATGGATAGATGAAAATGTCAAAATACTATAACACAATCAATTTCATACACTGTCATAATGATTATAACCCATAATTGGTAAGAAGACAACAAAAAGTCTAGATTTACAAAATTTTCATGAATAAAAAGTGATCAACACATTTATAAATTTGAAACATACAGTATATGAAATTGTAGCTAATTAAAAGTAGCCAATGGTAGAACAGCAAACTTCTTGATGAGAATAGCCAATCAGGGAATAGATGGTCATATGGAAAATTGGAAATTGTGAGAGAATAACAACGGGGTGATGTCATAAGCAATTATTATTGAAATATGTACATAGTAATAAGAATGGGAAAATAGTTGTATATATAAATTATATAAGATGAACCCAAACAGTGAAATGTGACAATTTGGTGCGCGAATTCAAACATTCAAATGAAAAAGAAGAGCGAAAATTGGTATCTAGGTGACAACAAACAAAGCCACAAAGGAGATCGAAAATAAATTTACAAGCGAATGCCACGCAATATTTTGGGAGGAAGAAAAATGAAATAATTCCAACATTAGAAGAAAAAAAACAATATTACCTTAATTATACAACATATCCAAGTGTCCAAAGCTGATTTCTGCATATGTATGGTTCCTGATTTATGGTATTGGAGTTCCTTGATAGCGATTGGAGAGAGAAGGTATCCAGTTTCAGGGTATATCTTGAACACCGACAGTTCCAGCCAGGTAAAAAAACTTTAATAGTGCACATCCGGTCCTGAACAATTTCACAAATAACGTATCTCACATCTGAAGAACTTTATTTCACTGTATTTTGAACAATAAAAGAAAACTTCACTCTCAAGGAAAAAGTGAGGTTCTGTCTATCTATCCATGATTTCATTTTTATGATTATCCGTGAATATTTGTAGATTCACATTAGTATAAGTTATTTCTCGTAGGCCAGGTAAAGTTAAGTCTTCCTGAATGAAGGAAATAATTGCTTTTTGATACTTTGTTGTTTGTTTTCTACAATGATCAACAATCATTCCTACGAAAATTGGCAGCAACGTGACGAGAGAACAGTGACGTAGCTAGCAATTATAATTACATCATTGCAATATTATACAGGGTGAAAATACTTATATCTATATCATATCAATCTGGCTCACAAAGAATAGCATAAAAACTATTAGCAATCTTATGATATAAAAACAATTTTTTTGCAAATATCATTACATAACATTTTGGCACCCAAAAGTGTGGGGTGAAATAATACCATAATAATTTGTTATATTATTATTATATAACAAGTGGCGCCCAACGTGGGGCAAAAATATATTTGTAATTTGTAATTATAATAATAATAAAAAAAATTAAATTAACAAAATATAACAAGTGACGCACAAAACGTGGGGCAAGAAAAGGCAAAAAAGGCAAGTAATGGAAATATATTATTTCTTAATATTTATCGCAACGTAGTGGCGAGTAAAGGCAATATATCATTTCAAGGCAAAGTGAGGGCAAGTGAAGGAAAAATATTATTTCTTAATAACACTGGGTGAACATTGGCAATTGGCATTTCAAGGTGTAAGGCTAAACATTTGTGAATAAAAAATGGATTTGAGAGATGGTAAGAAAGTTGGTTTGGAAGAAGGTGCAGAAGGTAGAGAGAGAGGTGATCAGGAAGAAGGAGAGAGTAGTAATGTGAGAGAGATGAAAAAAGAGTGAAAGGACAGAGAGAAATAATGAATTTCAGAAAATGATGGAAGACATGAAGAGTATGGATAAAAGAAATTTAGAAAATATGGCAAGTATGAATGAAAATATAGCAAGTGTGAAAAATGATATAAAAGAAAACTCAGAAAAAACAGAAAAAATGAATGAAAATATGGCAAGTATGAATGAAAAAATGGATAAAGATTCAGCAAGTATGAGAAATGATTTGAAAAAGGATTTGAAAGAAAATTCAGAAGAATGAAGAGAAAATAGAAAGAATGAATGATGGAATGAGAAAAGTATGGGAAGAATGGAGGAAAGAATGGAAGAAAAAATGGGAAATATGAAGAATGAAATAAAGAAAGTTTGAAAAATGAAATAAAAGAGTTGAAAGAAAACACAGCGAGTATGGAAGAAAGATTAAGAGAAAATGTGAAAGAAAATATAAAAGATATAAAAGAAAATATGGAAAGGATGGAAAATAAAATACAAACTAAATCTGTACAAAATAAAGAAGAATTTTTAAAGGAATGCATAAACAGTTAGAAACTAAAATAGGACAAAACAATGAGGAATTTTATGTGGCAATAACACAAGAAGTATCCAATATCAATAATCATGTAGAAAGGCAGGATGAGAAAATAAAAGATATGAAATTAGATATCAATAGTAAACAAGAAAGAGCTAAAAATGAAATAATTACTCTTGATAAAAAAATAGTAAATGTAGAGAGTGAAATAACCAAAAATGTAGAAAAGATAAAATTATTAGAATTAAGAAGAATAGAAACAAGTAGTGAGCAAAATAAAATTAATGAGGTAGTTATACAAAAAACAGATGATAAAAAAAGTAAAAATAAAAATAATAGAAATAAATAATAATAAAAAAAGATGAATTTTAAATTGCAAAGAGGGAATGAAAATGATAAAATAATAATAATGAAAATGAATGACACAAAAATGGCTGATAAAAAATTTGAATTGGAAATAAAGAACATAAATGAAAAAATAAGAGTTATGCAAAAATGACATTTACAGGGGGAAAATTTGAAATGAAAGGAAGAATCAAAAATGAAATTATAATAATAATGTATGGTAAAATGTCCAATATAAAAATAGAAAAAAGTTGAATGAATATGATGATCAAAAACGAAAGAAATTGGATCTATGAAAAAGAAAGTAGTTGAAAAAATTAACATGAAATTTCTATTGAAAATTTGTGAAATAAAATATGGGCTTGCAGTAACAAAACAAGCAAGATTCCATAGAAGAAGAGACAAATAATAAAAATGAAAATTTAGGGAATAATAAATTGTAGGTTAACAAATTTGATAGGCAAGTTAAGGAATAAAAAGGAAAAAAGTTAAAAAAATAGTTTGATAGATAGTTAGGTTTTCAGAAACATTTGAATAAAATAAAATAAGATGAAAAACAAACGTAAAGAAAACAAATACATCAATGGGAGAAAATATCAGAGGAAACAAAACAACGCTTCTATACTTCCGAGTAGTTATAATCCAAGTTGAAAAACTAACTGGGATTTTGTGATTTACCGGCGCGCGAGAATATATATCTATATTTATCCAAGCTAACGACTTTTTTTAACGATCGGTCTGACAATGAGGGACATTCTAAAATTATATTTATTTATGTACAGGATGTCCTGAAATAAGATACACAACTAAGTTCAGTTTTTTCAATGGCTTCCCCCACTTTTGTTACAGTTTTGGATTTGCCACTAAATTGTCAATATGAAGCACTTCAGAAACATTCAAGATAACTCAACCAATTTTTTTGTAGTCGATTCCCTAGGTTTCAGCGCATCTTTAGAAATGAAGAGAGTCCTGAAATGACATACGAACGATAAGGATCAACTATTTAAAAAAGTTGAAGAGTTTTAGAGATGGAGACAGGTCGATAATGTTTTTGGAATTAATTTACGTTCACGTTGGACATACAACCTCCAAGTCTGCATCATAAAACTTCGTCGGGATTATTCACACCCATTTCAAAAGGAAAGCGGTTGATTATTGTTCACGCTGATGGAGACGACATGAACTCGAAAAATTACTAAAAATGGTTGGTAATCCCCCACTGCCATTTTTTGTTCCTTTCTGGGACTCGTCTAGTACATGTCAAGTTCGTATTCACAGCAATTCCCAGATTTGACCTGTATGTGAAAATTTTGACGGTTTCTTCTGTCACTAATTCAAGCCCTGCAAACCCTGCGGTTCGGTCCTGACATAATTAAGAATAATCAAAATTTCTTATTTCCAACTTAAAATTCTTCCTGGCAAATATACATATTCCACCATGCCTAATATTTTTTTATAATAATATGATGAGGCTAACATTTGGAATATAATAAATATACGCGTCGACTAGAGAACCTCCTCCTTTTTGA
Source organism: Gonioctena quinquepunctata (assembly GCA_018342105.1). Lineage (NCBI taxonomy): Eukaryota > Metazoa > Arthropoda > Insecta > Coleoptera > Chrysomelidae > Gonioctena > Gonioctena quinquepunctata. Next base: position 247,368 of record JAFIRS010002074.1, on the reverse strand, counting down.
TTTCGTCGGTTAAAAATAATTCAATTCTAATTCATCTTATAAAATTTCCGTAAACATAATATCTATATATCAGTTTTCGTCAGAAAATATTCCATTAGAACCATTGTATTGCTTATAGTTTGTATATTAATGTAAAATAGGTGAATTTTAGAGCTTATTTTTTTTTGTAGCCGATGTACTTTAAACAGAATTATTATTCAGATCACTTGGGAGACAATTATTCGGACGATATGCGATGATTGGGAGTACAAAAATATATCCCATTTTCTACTTGGTTACTAGAGGAATCAAATCCACCATCCAATGGTAGTTTCTTCTAGATTATCAAGCTATAACGGAAGTTGGTAACTTTATATGGAATTATTCTGAACACTTTCGGTACTACTTTCGAAATGGCTTTGAACTCGCTGATTTATAGTGTTTCAATATTTTTTTTATTATAAAATAGATAAATTCTATTTTGTCAATGTAGTAATGTAGTGAAGTAACTGAAATTCTCCCAAAACATTGGAACATGGAAAAAGTATTGATGATTGATGTATTATTATTAGAAGAGTTTGTTAGAAATCAAGAGGGACAAAAATGTTTCGAAATGGTGCCAGTGAATTAAGCACCCTATCATGCTAAGTTCTTGTGTAGCTTCAAATGGATCGATTGGCGGACAACTCGAACAAGTCCTACCGTGATAACATCGAGTTCAAGACAAGAAGGACCACCCTAACCCAGACCTTCACCGAAAGCGAAAGTGGATTATATTATAGTGCAGTTGGGCGACACCGCGCAAATGATGTAATTTTGGATCAGTATAAAAGTCGATCAGACCATTCAAAATGCATCAGTTACTCTTCAACAACACCAACACTCACTACAATGGCTTTCAAAGTAAGATTTTATTTTTTAGATTAACTTTTCAGGCTGAATTCATGAATGTTGTAACAAAAACAAACTGGGGTGATGCAGTTTTCGCAGAAATGCGAAATATTCGTGGTATTCAATATTAAGAAGGATATGCGAAGTTGGGAACAACGTGGCATAAGCAATGTCTCAGAGCCTCGGTATAGATTTACCAGGTATGGGTTCGAATATTCTTAACGGCAAACTGTATTGATAGATCAATTAAAAATTCTTCGAAGTTTTGTGTTGTTTTCCATAAACCGACTCCAGGATTAGTTTCATTTCGTCGATAATATGATTCAAATAATTTATTCTCTCTCAATAGGAATTTAAAGATAAATGTTTCTCAGTACTTTTTAAGTTTGAAATAAAAAAAACTAATCGAACTCGAAATGTTCTGGAATGAATAACGTACAATATCGAGATTTGATCACTTCATTTTTGATTTCACAATAAATATTCATTTTTCGATTATTTCGCTTCCTATTATGCTGAACAATCCATATGAAAATAATTGCAATATGTAAGTTATACCTTTAGAAGTGGGAGGTTGTAAGTCCACCAACCTGATGTCAAGAAGCACTGATCGGCAAAAACCACCAATCTTCTACTATACAAAGGCGAGTAATTTTGATATATTCTCGGGAAAAACGACATTTCACCTACATATGTTCCATGGATGCCCAATCATGGTGTGAAATTGTCAAAATGAAAAAATTTGCAAATTAAGTTTGTATTTTTATCGATACCAAATTTTTTTGGGTATTCTCCGAGTTATCATTCCCTTACTAGGAATAAGAAATTTTCGTTGTAATAAAATATATCTATTTTTTGCAGTTTATCGTACTCACCACCCTCTTGGCCTACGCTAACGCGGGTCTCATCGCCGCCCCAGCAGTAGCCACCTATTCTGCGGCCCCAGCGGTGAGCAGCTCGTACATCCACCAAGCTTCCCCCGTAGCTGTAGCACACGCTGCACCTGTTGTCTCTGCCTACTCTGCTCCTGCTGTTTCGTACTCTGCTCCTGCTCTTTCGTACTCTGCTCCTGCTGTTTCCTACTCTGCTCCCGCTCTTGCCTACTCTGCTCCAGCAGTGAGCAACTCATATATCCAGAAGACAGCCTACACCGCTCCAGTTGCTACCTACGCTGCCCATTCTGCCCCAATAACCACATATGCTGCCCATGCTGCTCCAGTAGCAGCCTACTCTGCTGGTCCAGTTGTTTCTAGGGCTGCCGTAGCTTACTCTCCAGCTTCTGTTGTATCCCACACTACCTTTACTGGTCTTGGAGCTGCCTACCAATGGTGATTGATGAATTTACGCCACAATTTGTAAATATCTATGATGTTATTTATTTATTGAATTATAATACATGTTTGTGATTTGATTCATGATTTAATATATTTTCGGTGCTACGGAAGGCTTCAGATTATCCTTAACACTTGTGATTTCAAAGAGTTGTTTGAGAGACTGATGCCGAAGTCAATCAATACTGCGAGTGATTCTGAAAAATATTGCAGTTCGTTTCACATAATCTCTAATGTTTTTGAAAACGGGCTGGAGATATAGCTCATGAAACGCTCATCTCAACAAGGTAGTGAGATTCTTTACATATTTTTGGGGGGATTATTCAGAAAAGGGAAACTCAGATTCTAAAAAATTATGTTTATGAAGGAACGAATACTAATGGAGTGGAAATATATTGGGTGAAGTAAAGTGTGTTATATTCATTTTGTCAAATTCCTTTGATTAATTTGGAGTAAGAATAATATTGCATTAAAATGATGAGGGATTTTCTAATATATGATCGAAGAATAGAAATGTGGCCAATTCAAACTCAATGAATATTCGTGCTATGATTGAAATAAATATTTGATTGAAATAATAATGGAAATTGATAGTAGTTGGCGGAAGTCTTTTTTGTATGCTGATTGGGGCCAAGACGTTCACAATGGGATGATAATTCAATTGTTCGCTTCAATTATCACTAAGGAATAAGAAGAAATGCATTTTATCCAATATGGTAACATCAAGTGTTGTTTATCAACTACAGAGGACATGGCGTACGTCCCATTCTTCTAAAGACTCATAAAAACACAGCGCCTAACATATTACCAACAGAAGTAATAAAACAATTATATCTGAACATTTTTAATACACCTCCTCCTATTGGTTTTTTTTTTGAGAAAACGACCAGATCTAGTTTTCGTGCACTGGTCTGAAACATTTGGACTCAATGTAGAAGGATCACACTTTTTAGGATGAGCCTCTTTAGGAGTTCTAGCAGGACGAATATATATATACATATAGATTTTTTTCTGAGAAATCTCTAACAAAGCACTTCAAGGCAAAACAAAAGCCTCAGTGGATGGTTCAACACTGGACCCAGCCAAATTGAATTCATTTGTTTTGGGAACAAATACTAATCTTCCATTTTGAGTGATGGTAAACTCTGAAATAGAAAATTAGTTGGATATTATATATGTACGTTTATATGTTCCGCATCTGAGGCACCTAGGATTGGTAAGTGAACTTTTCAAATTGCCTGAAGAGATTTGCATTAAGACATGGTCTCTGTAGACAAATCATATCGGACAATGCTACGAATTTCAGCGCAACTAATTATATAAGAAAGTTCCATAATTATATAAGAAAATTAATTATTTTCTGAGGGAGAAATGAAATTTTATGGACATTTGTACCGGGCAATCACCACATTTTGGTGGTTGTTAAAGGAATCTGTTCATATTTTCAAACAAATCGTTATACTTTACTTCGACAAACTTGGTCGATTATCAATTCCCGTCCCTTATATCACCTATCAACCGACCCGAATGATCTTGAGCCTATAACACAAAGGATATTTTTCGATTGGAAGAATTGAAGAAATCCTCATGAACATTGTTGTGCAACTCTTCAAATTTGAGCCACTATAATTGAACTCAGGTCCGTAAAAGAAGTCTAATGAGAACTGTACTAGTTCCGAAACATTCGATCGAGTAGCCCAAAGAAGAAGAGGCAGAAAAAGAAGAAGAATAATTCTTATTCAAAACAGCCTACTCTCCGACGTTCCGCTCAACATCAACCGGGGGATCTTAAGAAGTATGAGTGGAAGTCTAATGAGAACTTGACCCAACCTTCAAAGTCCCAAAGTTGAAGACTAAGAGAACCTTGGAGGTGCTAATCGAACTAAAAGCCGGAAAATGACTTTATGTTCTCAGTGTTCTATTTCAAGTGTGAATTTTATTAATCAAATACAGCCCAATATGAAACTCACACTTGAAATAGAATCAAAGAATAAATTCCACACCAACAACAACCTTAAACATACACAAACTGATCATGTGATACCCAGTTTTTCTAATCATCTCCACCAGAACAAAATGGCTGAATTCAGCTGTTACATCCATAGACCTAGACATTATCGATTCTTTGATTTAAAAAATCAAGAATAAAAAGGAACAGAATCCAGCTCATCCCGAAGTAGACACCGGTGACAAATATGTTCCCCTTTCTTTTTAAAATTACAATATTTTTAAGAAAATAGCTGGTAGGCAATAAAATATAAAAAAAAATTTCAGAACCAATAATAATCTGAATAGATACCTGGTCAACCCAAAACAAAACAATACATTGATAAACTGTCCATAAGTTGAACTGTGAAGGTTGTGACGCTTCTTCCATTGGTAGAACTTACAGACCTTTGAAAGTTAGTATAAATGATCATTTGAACTTTAATAAATTATCCGCTTTTGGTCCAAATAGGAATTTACAACTTTTGCAAAAGGTCAGTTCCAAAAATTACAATAGACAATTTTTTTTTGAGGATTTACTCATAAGCAATGAATTACTCAACATTCGAGTCAATTTACACGTCTCTCTTCATAGGCGCCTAAAATAAAAACAATTACTTCAATATACATTTTATTTATTTCTGTTTGGTTTTATCATTTCTGTAATATAATCACCCTGTACACGAGAAAAAGGAAATGTCAAGTTGTCACTCAGTCGAGTTGGGGCAGTCTCGAGGAATTTGAGGCGCTAGCTGGCTGAAGATTGTTACATACATTTAAGCTTACATAGTTTAGAATTTTGTATTCTACATTGAATAGATTAGCTTTGCAAGAACCTACGTGTTTTGTGTCTTGAATTCTTGGCCCCTTGTCATACTACATTTTGGCGACAAAAGATTAACGTGCAGAAATGGTATAGTAATTTTTGTTTTGATAATTTTGTACCGGAAGTAGAACAGTGGGATTACTATCTACATTTGTGGATTTATGACAGACGAAAATGCATCCACGAAACGGAATTTGCTATTTTCCGAAGTTAGATCATATGTTTTCAAAATTTTGGCTGATCATTTCAAACCGGGTCAATCATCCACAAAGACTCACAGGAACTGGTGGAAGTATTCCCGTCACTCAAGGAGAGGACATACCACTTTTTGGTTTAGAGTGGTGTTTGCTTTCAATCTACCCCTTCCACCTGGTGCAAGAGTATTGCGTGTGATTTCCCAAGGAATGATCATTGTCTAGGTATATTATTTTCAACCCGATATATCCAACAGTTAGTTCACCGCAAAGTTGCCTCACTTTTCGCACCCCCAATCATGTTATCCGCTTAGTCGTCCAGATTTGCTTGAGATAAGCATTCAATGGTATGAACTACACTATTTAATTTGGTGAAATTTGCTCTATATGCAATAGATATGAGTGCCAACCTTTGAAACACATTTCATCTGGGTGCCCTATACTTGCTGCTGTCAGACCCAAGTATTTGCATTCGTGCTAAATGATGAAACTGGGTAATATTTCAGTGTTTTTTTTTCTCTTTCCTCCTGAAATTATTTTTTATATTACTGTGAGAGCAAATTATTTGTTATGAGATATATATATATATATATATATATATATATATATATTGGGAAACAATGAAGAATTGAATTGCATTGAATTGATATCGAATTATAGTAAAATCAATAAAGGGGAGGAAGATATTCAGAAAAATCGGATCGACGAAATCCTGAAAGAATTTCCAGAACTTTTCGAAAATTGTCTTGGCCACATCAAAAATCCATATCAATGACGACGTCACTCCAAAAATTTTTATCCAAGGAGCGTGTCGCTTGCTTTACAAGATCAAGAATCTGCGCAACCGGATCGAACGATATTTGTTACATTTCTTATTGATATGCTCAGAGATACAGAATAATTAAGAGAAGCTCAAGTTATCTTATTAACTCCAATCTAAGAATCACTATTGAAAATCTTAGCGCCATCTAACGGCGAACAGTCATTAGAGTTGAGAAGAAGATGAGCGAACGCAAGATTTTGTCAGTACGATTTGCTATGAAAGGAATATACCAGAGATTCTCGGCCCCCTTAGCGATTGAGCTCCGATCGAGAAATCATGGATCTGAAGTTTGTCAACCATTGAGTGAAGAAATATAATTTTGTTCATGTTGAAATAACTAATGAATCAGAGCATCTTCCTTTCTTTGGCAAAAGTGATTTCAAAGCAGTGAGTTTAGTGTGATACCGAGGTATGTAAGAATATTGTTTGGCCATTTTCAAATCAGAATGTTGAAATATTTTCTAACGAGAACGTGAAATATTTGTTCACAAAGTTACGATATCTTGATTTATCTATAGCCGTTGATCAGTATTCAGCGAATAAATTTAATTAGGTCAAGCAGGTAATTGATTCCAGTGCAGTATCATATTTATTTTTCAAATTAGTTCAGGCGGAATTATAAATATCACATGTAATATATCAAATTGAATCAAGGTATCAGTGTTCCGTCTCATCTGATTAGATTGATTTCTCTGACAAGGCTTCATTGGGGTTCAAAGAGGGTTTCTCAAATATGTGGTGTCACTTGCACCGTATTTGGATATATTTTTGGTGTCAATCACAAGAAGTATGATATAATTGAATATTTATTTGGATATATCTTTGGTATGGTTTCTGATTTGGTGATAATTATCACAGAGCTGTGATTTTGCTTCTGATCTAGGTGGAGTGATCATATATATATATATATATAATAATAATAATAATAAACGTTTATTAGAAATGAAAGGTACATAAACATAAACATATTCAGCAGTAAATAAACATGTGAAAACCACTATAGGCGGGGCCTGTGCGTGGATGAAATGAGGTTACATATATATATATATATATATATATACTTGTATAAGAGTAAAAAAACGAAAATACAAATATATATATATATATATATACAGTGACCGGCAGAAAGTACGCATCATATGGGAAATTCTTTTTTTGATAAATTTTGACGAATATCGATATGTGCAATCGCTTCTGCATCAAAAGCAACCCCAAAAGACGTTGTACAGTGCCGTTCGTCTTTTCGTATTTGGCGGGAAATTTGAAAAAATTAAAAATTATGTCTCTAAACAGACTTAGTTGGGAAAATATCGAAAAATGTTATTCGAAAAAGTTGTTCAGAACGTTATTTTATAGCTATGTACAAGTTTTGAAAAAAATTCAAGATAAAAAAATAAAAATCAATTTTTTGCCATAATAAAAATGTCAATTTGGAAAAATACATTTTAGACAAAGAAACTCATAAGTAAGGCCAACAGTAATATTTTAAATGATATTTTGTGAATATTCGCAAGCTACTTCTATTTTATTCGGAAAAATATTTAAATCTATGGATTTGCCATGTATTCAGCTGCTTCAAGAGGTCAGGACATAATAATCCCGATACTGTTCATTATCAATGAAGGTCCTTGTATCTACATAATTTCAAATTGAATTTTGTATTCAAACAAAAAAATTAATTGATTTTTGACAAATTGTTGGAATCATACAATGTTATCATTGTTGATGCGTGCATCGACAGATTTCCTCATGATCAAAGAGGCCATGAAACAATCGACTAATAATGACAATGTGTTATTAAGAGTTGTCAAACGATTTAGTAGTGTTATTATTTATCCAGGTGATTTTATCGTCTTCATTCTATAGTTTTTCTCATTGTAAAAGTTACATTTTGTTGTGTGTTAACAATAATTAGAGATGCCCCAAGAAAAGCTGAGTTTGCAAGAAAAAATTGAGCTTGTCTCAATATGTGGTGAGCGTTTTCATAGTTCCAGAGAAGCAGCAGATATATTCAATGCTAGATATCCAAATAAGAATATCCATGAATCTACTGTGTTGCGTATTTTAAACAAATTTAAAGCTACAGGCAGTGTAGAAAATCGTTACAAAATTCCACATAGTAAGCCCGTCACTAATGAGGAAGGTACCTTTGATGTTTTGTTATCGGTCACAGAAAATCCACGGATGGCACTATCGGAGAGGCAGGAACAAACCGGTATATCTGAAAAATCCATAAGAAGAATTTTTAAGAATAATAAATTTCGTGCATACAAACCAAAATTCATCCACACCTTACTCGATAGAGATTTTGATGCACGCTTAGATTTTTCATTTTGGTTCCAAGGCATGATTGAAGGATAACATTTTCCTACAAACATTTTATTTACTGATGAGGCGACTTTTACATCAAACGGTACTGTCAGTTCCCAGAATTGTAGATGGGGGGCTGATGAGAACCCAAATTGGAAGATAGAGGCAAAAAGTCAATTTTCTTTCAAAACTAATGTTTGGTGCGGCATATTAGATACACAGATCGTTGGGCCTTACTTTTTTTGGGGCAACCTTGATTCACGAAATTATTTAGTGTTTTTAAATAATGTGTTTTTTGATTTCTTACATGGATTACCACTGCAAAGAAGGAATGATATTTTTTTCCAACAAGACGGAGCATCAGTACATAGTACCCTTGAAGTCAGAGCGTGGCTTAACGAACACTTTCCTCATAAATGGATAGGACGATATTCAGAAAACCCGTGGCCTGCAAGATCCCCAGATTTGACGTCCTTGGATTTCTTGTTATGGGGGTACCTTGAAAGTAGGGTTTATAAACATCGGCCATTTCGAGTAATGGACATTTACAAACTCTCGAGTATGCATTAAATTGATTGGTTTATAATTATTTCAGCTTCTAATTTTATTATAAAATGTAATTATGTAAAAAATTGAATCAATTTTTTGTTCTAATAAAAAATTCATATTAAAATTCTGTAGATACATGGTTCCTTGTCAATAATAAACAGTATCGGGATTATAATGTCCTGGAGATATTTCTGTGACCTCTTATGAAGCAGCTGAACACATGGCAAATCCACAAATTTAAAATTTTCTTCGAATAAAATAGAAGTAGCTGGTGAATCTTTACAAAATATTATTCAAAATATTACTCTTGGACTTTACTCATGAGTTTCTTTGTCAGAAATGTATTTTTCCAAATTGAAATTTTTTGTATGGCAAAAATTGATTTTTATTTTTTAATCTCAGATTTTTTTCCAAACTTGTACATAGCTATAAAATGTCGTTCTAAACAACTTTTCCCAATAACATTTTTCAATATTTTCCCAAATAAGTGTGTTTTGAGATATAATTTTTAAATTTTTTAAATTTCCCGCCAAACAAGAAAAGACGAACGGCACTGTACAACATCTTTTGGGGTTTCTTTTGATGCAGAAGCGATTGCATGTATCGACATTTGTCAAAATATTATATTAAAAAAAAATCCATATGATGCGTACTTTCTGCCGGTCACTGTATATTGATAATGGATGAACTGAGCCAAGCTTCCACGAAAGCTCTAACATGCGTGTGTGTGTGTGTGTGTCACATGACCATTTTGTTGGTGCGCAAATTCCGCGTGCTTATTATTTCACTTCAGGTGCAATACCTGATAAACTTATTGAAAATACCATACTGTTTCCCAACATGCTTAATTTCGACAAAAATGTCAATAGTAGGGGTCGTAAGCTTATTGATTTCATGATGACTAACAACTTTTCACTTTCGAACGGATGTATCAACTCAGATCGGCCAGCCAACTTCAGTTTTTTGAACTCGCAAGGGCAAAGTGTAATAGATTTATGTTTCTGCATTAATGATAAGCTTGATATAATTGATAAGTTTGAAGTGTTGAACAATTTTACCACTTCAGATCATTTCCCGATTCGAGTAACGCTGAAACTAAATACTGTATTGGCGAACCAGTAGACAGAACTAAAATTTGACACAACGAAGAAGCTAATTTGGAAGGAAGTTTTGACCGACAGATATAAGATGAGTTTGTACATTTCCCCCAATGTCATCTTTATCCATGATGTGGATGAATCCTATGGTAATTTATGCAGTGCCATCTGGACTGAAGCTGGCGATTTAGGGTTAACACAGCAAACCAATCCTAGTAACAGAATCCCCAAAAACAATCCCTGGTACGACTCTGGATGTATCATTTCCAAAAAACTCTGCAACAATCTCCTGACAGTATGTAGATCTAACAACTTCACTGACCCTCATAAATCAAAATACTTGGAACAGAAATCACAATACAAAAAAATAAAAAAAAGGAAAAAAAATAGTATGGAGAAAGGTGACGCTGTTACTATCTGATATTGAAAATCAGTCAGAATTTCGGAAAACCCTCAAATCATTTAGGTCCTCTAAACATAATTGTCCTATTTCCATACTACAATGGGAAACTTTCTATGACTCTATCTTTCCCCAAAATTTTTTTTTAATTCGATACAAAATTGCTATGTGGGGGTTTTCGGGAGAGAAATCACGGATGTTCTGTCACAATTCTTAAATTCAAGATGGCGGCTCCAATATAGCGACGAGTTTTGTGGTTAAAGCTCGACTCCAATAGAAATTGGTATGTGGGGGTTTTGAGATCGAGAAACATGATGTTTTTTTCGCAAAATCCACGAATTCAAGATGGCGGCTCCAAGATGGCAACGAGTTTTGTGATTAGGACCCGATTCAATTCAAACTTGGAGTGTGGGTTTATTTTGGGGTCGGATATCATGATGTTTCACTCAAAATTCATGAATTCAAGATGACGGCACCCACGATGGTTTTGTTGTTATGGCCCGAATCCATTCAAAATTGGTATGTGGGTTTTTTTGGGGTCGGAGATTATCAATTTTTGTCAGAATTCAATTCAAAGATGACGAATTTTATGAATGACTAAAAAGAATTGAATGAAAAAGGCCATACACCAATGTAAGTCTATATTTTAATGTGACTGTGTTAATTTTGAAGTTTGTAATGTGTATTTTGTGCCAATGTGTATTTTACCGACACGAATTTGTCTCGATCACCACCTCGCAACAATTGTCTGAAGTTGATTTCATAATCAGGATTCACTTAATTTCAAAGCTTTGAAAAAGGAATAAACGATTCCGAAACGATAGCAATAAAAAAATTGTTTTTTTCCCGTGAAATCCAACAAAAATTGAACTTGTGGGACGAGAAATCATTTTGAAAAAAAATAAGACATGCTTTTATACAAATGCACTAAAAGGGGAAAAATAATTACTTTAATAGTAAGATCAAGGTTATTCATTGAGTAGCAGATTCAAAAGCTTACCGCGAATATAAAATAGGTTTTCTTTCGCTGCAAGATTTCGAATCTGGCACTCACAGAATTAGCTAGGTCAAACAATTGATGCAATTATTTTTTCCTTTCAAGTGCATTTGTATAAGACTTCGTTTTAAAAAAATCAATCATTTTTACCAGACTGTGCGACGCAAAGGAGGGTAATGTGTTCATCAGCCTATGTATGTTTGTTCCTTTTTGGCGCTCTAGAGACGAAACGCGTTGGCCGATTTTGATGATTCCTACGACAAGCGAATTGACTTAATCTTGCGAGTGTCCCTGGAGACATAGAAGTGACCGGAATTCAATATGGCGACGCCATATTATGAATGACAGTACTAATCAAAATTCAATATGGAGACAACCAGACGCAAAATTATGACAAAATTCAATATGGCGACAACCAGACGCCATATTGTGAATAATCCTAACTAAAAAGTGTAAAATAACAAAAGTAAATTTTGAAATAAAAAACCCGACTGCCCAAAAAGTTGACTTTAAAAAAGATGGAAACAGGATGACCAGGAAATATTGTCAGTAAATTATGTTTTAAGGGGTTAACTATTATATTTGATATATGGTGGTTCTCCAGAGAGTGTGGACGTGTTCGCAAGTGCTCCGTATGAAACTCTCAATTATTATAATTATTATAAACAGTTAATCCTACAACAATTGCACAAAATAATACATAAAAGAAAGCATAGTTCCAAGTTGAGCAAGAAAAACTAAAGTACGTAAATAAACAATAACTAAATAGTGTTAGTGTCCCTGGCCACCAACGGCCCATAGTCTGAAATATACTGTGCCGTAGTCACTTCACCGATAATACACAAAATGGATGAACACAGCCTCAACAAACTGGCACCAGAACACCAACAGCTTTTTACGTTACTTATAGAAGCAAAAAAAAACAAACGGAAGAAATTAAGAATGAATTTCAACAAGTAATAAGGGAAACAAAAACACTCACCAAGGAAGTTGAAACATTAAAGAAAAGGTGTGTATATCTGGAACGTAAGACGAGGAAAAATAACATTATCATTTTTGGAATAAGAAGCAACTCTTTAGGAAGTATACTCAACCAACTAAATGCCCTTCTGGAAATAAATCTACAGGAAAGTGATGTAAACAACTTTTACACCATGGGAAAAACGGAAAAATCGCCCATCGTTATGGAATTCATCTCATATCTAAAAAAACTGACGCTTTTCCATAACAGAGAGAATTTGAGAGGACTCAAAGACAAAGGGATTTCTATAGCAAACGATCTATGTCAAGAAGATAGAGAAGACCAGCTTACACTGAGAACACACCTAAAGATTGCCAGATCACAAAATGAGGAAGCCAAAATATAACGATATAAACTAATAGTCAATGAAACTGAATTCACACCACAAGATCTCAGAAATATCGAAAAACGAAACGAGGAAACCGAAGATAACGGAGACACATCGGAAGAAGGAAGGATTTACGACAAAAACTCAAAGAAGGGTACAACCAGTATCAACTCGAAGAAACCAAATCAAATAGTAACGAAAGTACCGGTGGTGGAAAAGAAACTGAACAACAAATCAAGAGACCAGAAAACATATCAGTATTCTCCAAAAAACACAAGGAGCGGTAAAAAGTGAATATACATCGATGTGCCTTCGCTATCTAACATACGAACAATAGAACCGGAAAAAGGTATATAGAAACTTTAAATAAAATAAATACAATTCCATTCTCATTCTACATCGATATTTTTATTTTATATTATTATTTTTTTCTTTACAAACATATTAACATTTGATATGGATTCATACATAAGAGATTTTGAGCTATTTGAAATAACCACATTAGAGTCTGAGAGCATTGGAGTGTAAACTCTCAATTGAATAAGGGTAGTACAAACTTTTCAATTTTCCATACAAACATAATGAAGCATAAAAATAATATTTTTAGAACTTGAAATAGTAATAGAACAATTTGAAGACATATTTGATGTCATAGTTTTAAGCGAAACATGGAGAGTACAAAACTCTCACATGTTCAATCTGAAGAATTACTTCAAAATTTATAATGAAGGCAATATCAACCAAAACGATGGTGTTCTACTTTATGTCAAACAAGAATATAACTACACGACTAAATTGGTAGATATTGCCGGAATCAGGTGTATACGAATAGAAATGAAACAAAATAATAATAGAACAAATTCTATCACATCCAGTAACAAGATTTGCAGACAAGCTCAATGCTTTGCGGTTCTGTTTTTTGATTGTTTCTATTATTATTGATATAATTCGTATATATATATATATATATATATATATATATATATATATATTGTTGTAACTAAGTTTTTCACACTTCACAATTCCATAATATGTCATTTATTTTTTTGAAATCGATGATATATTTTATAACTTTATAATTATGTATTGATACTATATATATCACGGAGTATATCACGTGACAACAACTTCACCAAACTTCCAGTTTATACAATTTTTCGTTCTTTGTTTTATATATATTATATTAGATAGGCTGAATTGAATTGAATTGAATAAACTTATATTATTATTATTATACTGTAAACAATCTCGCGCAGTCGAAGGCAATAATATATTTTAATTTTAAATTAAAGGAAATGACTTCGACTGCATGATATTGTTTGTTAATTTAATGTTACTTCTTAAAACATAATTTTCTAACAATATTTTCTGGTCATTTTGTTTCCATCTTTTTTAAAGTTCACTTTTGACGCAGTCGGGATTTTTTTATTTTTAAATTTACTTTTGTATTATTCTTTGACATACAGGAATGTGCGATCAGTACGTCGTGAATCACATGCATTAGTGGCCGTTTCAAATTTTGTTCTGGGACGTTCCAATCTCGCGAGATTGCCTGTACGCTTTCCTGTCGCTCCTATCTCGAAGGAAAGCGACTTCGTATATGGCGGATCTTATGGATGCCCACTCCTTATATGAAATAGATCTATACATAACCGGGATGAAATGATCCTTAGGAAATTGCACAACTTTTGGTGTTATTGCAATTGACCATATTAGTGAAGTTAAAATCACTCTTTTGGCGGGAGATCCATATTCAATTTTTGGGAGTCTTATGGTGGTTCAACTTCAAGATTGAACCACGTTATATTATAAAAGTGAATATTAGTGGTTGGGTGTCTGTGATTGCAGCCAGGCGCAAAACAATGCAGTATTTCAAGTTATTTTCTCCACCATTAGAGCACACTGCATCATTATGCATGTCTAAGACCTGATATCTCATGTATGTTTATAAAATTGAATTTCCCTCTATACTTTGCCTCCTTCAATTAATACCGAAATGAAATTGAGATAAACTTCCACCGAATTTGTCCACCAATTTAATATTCATCATTTATTTTGAAAATATGCAATTTTATCGTAAATTTTTTATTATAGCTTGTTGAGAAAGATTCATTGGATCTATTTCAACAGAAATGAATCTTAAAAAAATTGCCAAAGCTTTTCAAAATAGGCGAAAGATTCGCGTAATTTTAAGTCCCATTAGAAATGCATGGGGTTTTCAGTGGTCGGATCCATGGATGAATCGTAATTCAAAATTCCCGCCTAACCTGACTTACAGCGTGTTAAAACATATAATATTAATAAAAATTCAGTATTAGCACAAAAAAATATTTATAGGAACTGGAAAAGAGGTTGTTACACTTTTCAAATTATTTGTGAATAAATCAGTAGGTTTTCCAAACAGCGAAAGCATTTTTGGAATAGCTCTATTATATAGTAGTTTCATTTTGATTTTTGAAATAACCCTTTTTTATTTTTTCCATATAATTTTCGTCATGAACAACCTGTCGTGTTGTAGATTCCCATTCCATGTTCGTGATCACATAATGGATCGACCTGTATAAGTCTCACTTAGTTATAGCTAGATAAATTCCATTTTTTACAAGCTTTTATTTAGTTTCACTTGTTAGTTCGTTAGGGTCAAATCTTGCAACTGAATTTTGACCTTCTAGTCGTCCGATTAATTTTATATTTGGCAGGTATTCACAAAATGGCGGCTCCAAAATTGGTATTTGGGGGTTTTTGGGGTCGGAGATTATGAATTTTTTGTCAAAATTCATAAATTCAAGATGGCGGACAAGTTTTGTGATTATATCCGATTTGATTCAAAATTGATATGCAGGGGTTTTTTGGGTTGGAGATTATGAATTTTCTGTTTAAATTCAAAAATTCAAGATGGCGGCTCCAAAATGGCGGACGAGTTTTGTGATTATGGTCCAATTCGATTCAAAATTGGTATGCGAGGGTTTTCATGGTCGGAGATTATGAATTTTTTGTCTAAATTCATGAATTCAAGATGGCGGCACCAAAATGGTGGACGAGTTTTGTGATTATGATCAGATTCGATTCAAAATTGGGATGTGGGGGTTTTGGATTTTTCGTCAAAATTTATAAATTCAAGATGGAGGACGAGTTTTATGATTATGGTCATATTTTATTCAAAATTGGAATGTGGGGGTTTTCAGGTTCGGAGATTATCAATTTTTTGTCAAAATCTATAAACTCAAGAAGGCGACTTCAGGATGGCGGATGATTTTTTTGATTATGGTCAGATTCTATTGTAAATTGGTGTGTGGGAGTTTTTGGGGTCGGAGATCATGATTTCTTTCAGCTCGAAACTCACAGAAAAGAGACCTTGTCATTAATAACGATGCATTATTAGAAATGAACAGATTAAGGCGAACTAACTAAAACCCAAAAAATAAAATAACTAATAAAAAACGTTTTTGAAGACAAGCTTTTATTCAAGCCGTGTATAAAACGTATGAAATGAGTTTAAGTCATCGCTGACAATGATTTAATTATTTTTTGTTGAATTATTTGGTTTCAAAAAGCTTGTCGCGCGAAGTGTTCATGAAAGTAGGTACCAATTAATTTGATTGAGCAGTGATTGGTTGGTAAGTAATAACTTGTAAAAGTATTAAATTTATTACAATTCGCGCGACAAGATTTTTTAAACTAAATAATAATAGTACATGGTTTGAATGAAAGCATGTCTTTAAAAAGGTTTTTTATTGGTTATTTTATTTTAATATGTATTTGTAGTAGAGTGGTAGTAACTGAAAATCTCCCAAAACATTGGAAGATGGAAAAAGTACTGACGATTAATGTAGTATTAGAAGAGGTAAATCACCCTCTCATGTTGAGATCTGTCGTAGCTGGTGGTAGGTAAGTGTAAGAATAGTTTCATAACTAAACTTTGCCCTATTTAAAATTGTTCATCATTATTAAATAGAATTAAACCAATCTATTTTCACTTGAATTCGTAATAATTTGTAGTACTTGAATAAGAAGTTAAATTACTGTGATAAGGCTAAATCATTCAAAAGGTACCGGACCGATTAGAGCAAATGTATTGATTGGCGGATAACTTGAACAAGTCATATTGTGAAATAATCGAGTTCAAGACCCAGACCTTCAGCGAAAGCAAAAGTAGATTATATTAAAGTGCAGTTGGGCGATACCGCGCCAATTATGTAAGTTTGGATCAGTATAAAAGTCGATCTGACCATTCAAAATGCATCAGTTACTCTCGAACAAGACCAACAATCACTACAATGGCTTTCAAAGTAAGATTTCTAATTATTACATTTTTTCGATTATTTTTTCAGGTTGAACATTCAGTTATTCATGGAGGTTGTACCAGAAGTAGAGATCAACGGGTTAACTGGGGTCATGCGGTTTTCACAGTAATGCGAAATATTTGAGGAATTTAATACTAAGGAGGATATGTGAAGATGGTGAGAAACAACGTGGCATAAGCAATGTCTCAGAGCCTCGGTATTGATTTTACAGTTCTCTGAACGGGTTCTTATATTTTTAATGGCAAAATGAATCGATGGTTCGATTAAAAAATGCTACGAAATTTTGTGTTGTTTTCCAAAAACCGAATACAGGATTAGTCTCGTTTCTTTGATAATGTGATTTCAATAATTCATTGTCTCTCGATCGAAATTTAAAAAACCCTATTTTTGAGTTTGAAATAAAAAAATAATACTGTTTTGATTTGTCAAAATATTCTGGAATGAACAACTTAAAATATCGTTATTCCATTTTTCAGATCTTTCCATTTTCGACCTCACATTGAAAATTTTTCGATTATCTTGATCTCTATTATTCTGAACAATCCATGAAAATAATTGTAAGTTATACCTTCAGAAGTGTATCATAACTTGCTGTGAAATGTTATTTCTGAATTACTGATATAATCTGAATAAATCCGCCATACTGAGGCCAAGAAGCACTAATCGGCTGAGACCACCTTCCACTATTCATTCACCTACAACTGTTCCATGGTTTCCCAATCATCTGAACGGTGTGAAATTGCCAAAATGAAAATAGTTGCAAATCCAGTTTACATTTTTATCAATACCAAAATTTCTTGGGTATTCTCCGAGTTCTCATTCACTCATCAGGGACTGGAAATTTTCGTTGTTATAAAATATATTTTTTTTTGCAGTTCGTCGTACTTACCACCCTCTTGGCCTACGCTAACGCAGGTCTCATCGCTGCCCCTGCAGTAGCCACCTATTCTGCGGCCCCAGCGGTGAGCAGCTCGTACATCCACCAAGCTTCCCCCGTAGCTGTAGCACACGCTGCGCCTGTTGTGTCTGCCTACTCCGCTCCTGCTGTTTCGTACTCTTCTCCTGCTATTTCTTACTCTGCTCCCGCTGTTTCCTACTCTGCTCCCGCTGTTTCCTACTCTGCTCCCGCTGTTGCCTACTCTGCTCCAGCAGTAAGCAACTCATATATCCAGAAGACAGCCTACACCGCTCCAGTTGCCACCTACGCTGCCCATTCTGCCCCAATAACCACATATGCTGCCCATGCTGCTCCAGTAGCTGCCTACTCGGCTGGTTCAGTTGTTTCTAGGGCTGCCTTAGCTTACTCTCCAGCTTCCGTTGTCTCCCACACTACCTTCACTGGTCTTGGAGCTGCCTACCAATGGTGATTGTTGAATTTCCTGCACAATTTGTAAATATCCGTGATGTTATTTATTTATTGAATTATAATACATGTTTGTGATTTGATTCTCGACTTGTAATTTTTTCGGTGCCACGGAAGGATAAACATGGAACTCAGGATATTAAAGAGTTATCGAGAGTGTGAAGATAGACTGATGCCAAAGACAATGAATTCTGCAAGTTATTCTGTAATACTGAAGTTCATTTCAATTAATCTCTGATGTTTTGAATACAGCTCACGAAATGAATTTTTTCACACGTTTTTTGGGGAAAAATCCAGAAAAGGAAAACTCAGATATTGAGGAGTGTATCTTCATGCGGAAACTAATATTAATGGAATGACGATAGGTGAAGAGAACTGTTATATTCATTTTGTCAAATTCTTTAGATTTATTTGAAGTAAGAATATTATTGCATTGAAATTATGAGACTTTTTTAACCAACGAAATCAAAAAGAAGGAGGTTCTCTAGTCGACGGGTATATTTTTTTTATGTATGATCACGTATAACTTCTCACAGAGCAGTTCGATTTCGATGTTTTTTTTTCAATTGGATAGGGTATACTCCGAAGCTGGTGACATCTGAATTTGAAAAGAATTCACCCCAAAGGGTAGAAAAATAGGGGATATGTATCGTTCTTCCACTGCATTTTTACCCGCTAACCGAATATATCACTCATAACTTTGTACTGGGTTATCCGATTTAGATGATTCTTTTTTTAATGGACAAAGTATACTTCAGAGTTTGTCATTCTTGGATTTGGAGAGGAATAATTCACCCCTGAGGGTAGAAAAGTAAGGTATTATTAGTTTTTCATCTGTGTACCGATTCTGTTGGAACTTGGCACACATATAGGTAGTTCTGTGGCACTACAACATAATGGATAACCAATTGAGTAGATAGTTATCAGTTGATTTCAGGCAAAAAAGTTAAAAATAAAAAGTTTTTAACAAAAAATTAAGCAGATAAAAAAATCAAGTGAAAAGCAAAAAATAAAATAAACCTTCTCAGTCTTAATGATAATTGAGTAACTGATCAAAAGTCGGCGCCAAACAAACAATTAGGAAAATCATTATATTACTTTGAAGAAGTAATCAAAACGCCGCCGTGCATCCCGCTGCGATCATTTCATGCTTTACCTAATTCATTTGCTAGTTTGTTTGGCGCCGACTCAAAATAAGTCACTCACATTAGTTTAGGAACTCAACTATCATTAAGACTAAGGAGGTTCATTTCATTTTCAACCGACGAAACCAAAAAGGAGGAGGTTCTCTAGTCGACGCGTATATTTTTTTTTTATAATTTTTTTTATGTATGATCACGCATAACTTTTACTGAGACGTCTGATTCCGATAACTCTTCCTTCAGTGGATAGGGTGTACTTTGAAGTTGGTCCCATTTGAATTCAAAAGATGAAATCTACCCCTAAGGGTAGCAAAAGGAAGGATATTGATCACTCACCCTCTGAATTCTGGTCCGTTAACCGATTCTATTAGGCATAACTTTGTAGTGGGTTCTTCGATTTCGATGATTCTTTTTTTAATAGATAGGGTATACCTCATATTTGGATTTCGGATGGAATCATCCACCCTTACTGGTGGAAAAATAGGGGATAAATGATTTTTCACTTGTGAACATTGGCACACACATATGTAGTTGACAATGACAGATCGCTACTGTCTTTATTTTTGTTCCACATCCGTCACAATATCATAGCCTATGAGAGGATGAAATGATATACAAAGTAATGGAATAAACTAACCAGAACAACAAAAATGATTTATATTACAACAAATAGTAAAAGTAGATGATCATATTATTCAACTGGTAATAGTTGAAGTAAGGTGGGTAAGTAAGTATTTTGGAAGCAATAAAAAAACAAGTAGGTAGTAATCAGTAGATTTCAGCCACAAAAAATTGAAAAATAAAAAATTTTCAACAAAAAATTATACCGACGAAATACGGAACTGAAAATTAAAAAATAAAATAAACCTTCTTAGTCTCAATAACTAAGCTCCTAAACTAATGTGAGTAAGTAATTTTGAGTCGGCGCAAAACGAACAATCAACGAAGATCATTAGATTACTTCAGAAAAATTATCAGAATGTCAACTCGATGCCATCATTTTACGCCTTACCCAATTCATTTGCTTGTTCGTTTGGCGCCGACTCAAAATTACTTACTTACATTAGTGTAGGAGCTCAGTTATTGAGACTAAGAAGGTTTATTTTATTTCTTACTTTTCAGTTCCGTATTTCGTCGGTTTAATTTTTTTTATATGTTTTACGGTTGACTTTTTCGTCGGTTGAATTTTTTGTTAAAAAGTTCTTATTGAATATATGATACTTGAATGGAAATAAGGCCAATTCAAACTTAGTAAATATTTGTGCTATGATGAATGGAATACAGTAAATATCAATTGAAAGTCACTTTTGTATGCTGGTTGGGGTCCAGCAATTCAGAATGGAACAATTATTCAATTTATTCAAAGGGAGAGTTGAATGCACTTTTAGATTTGGTTTCAATAAATATAGAATATAAAAATACGTATATTTATTGGTTGAGGCGGGGAAGCCTTTGGGCTATAGTGCATACAAATAAAAATCACTAGCTATTCTCGAACGTTTTCGATCATTAGATCATCATCAGGAGAATTCTGAAAAGTTAAAGGAATCTAATTAGATAAAGAATAAAAATAAAAATAAAAATGCATGTTCTCTGATAACCTAAGAGACATGTGATAAAAAATTCCAGTCACTTGTCAGAATTTTACAGCAAGTAAAGTTTATAGAAGAACATCATCATATATGATTAATAGTGAGTTTATACAGCAAGTAAAATAAAATAAGAAATAAAATAAAGTAAATTAAAAAGTTAAAACTACACAACATCCATAACAGGTTTATACAGAAATAAAATAAAATAAGAAGTAATATAAAATAGGAAGTAAAATAAAAGATGGTTAACTTTTATCTTTTATTTTATTTTACTTGACAAGTTGTTAGGCATATGTACATATCGAATAATTTAGACAAATTGACGAGATAGGATGATACATGACATGATATAAATAGCAGTCGTCATCATATTTTTGTTTCCATAACCGGAAAACGGTGTGTTCACTGGCATTTTTT
This sequence comes from Gonioctena quinquepunctata, assembly GCA_018342105.1. Taxonomy (NCBI): domain Eukaryota; kingdom Metazoa; phylum Arthropoda; class Insecta; order Coleoptera; family Chrysomelidae; genus Gonioctena; species Gonioctena quinquepunctata. Next base: position 225,818 of record JAFIRS010002074.1, on the reverse strand, counting down.
TAAATTTCTTTTTGTCTTTGAATGACTAGATTTTATAATATTGGTAGTGTTGTCAACAATGGCTTATATTTTACTAAATAAACAATAACGGGGACCAAATTTCGAGTATTCATCATTGAAGTTTGGGGTAACAACATAAAATCCCAAATTTCGATTGACAGCTTTCTTACTTCTTACATTCTCTATAAACACTCTGAAAATTATTACTTCTTATTTTACTTTATTTTATTTCTTATTTTATTTTACTTTCTGTATAAACTCACTTTAACTATATAATGTGTAAACAATTCTGAGATGAAACGAACAACAAATCAACAAATCATGAGTAGCAAAATGTCTGAACATACAATGAAACCAATGGTATTTTACTAGTAGCCACTGAAGAGTTCCACTATTCACCTCCTGGCTCCATCATCATATCAGCTCCAAGATACCAAGTTATAGTAAAGCGTGACAATAAAAAATCCATTATTTATCTGTTCATTAATATTCATTGAAGAAACAACGGCTAGAGTAACTCAGTGTAGAAATATTTCTCAATAATACTGCATTATCAGTGACAATTATCACTCGATATCACGTTCTACAGTTATAAATTCTGCAAAAATTGTTCTATCCATCGCCCCTGGCGCGCAGTGTATGTCAAACAGGTTAACCGCAAAAGAGATTTGGGCTCAAACTTGGTATATCTAACGATCGTGGAATTTACAGAATTCTACTCCAATCATTACGGAAGTTACGGGGGCGTTTCCGTGGTAAGTGAGACACACTCGGATTTTTCAGAACTGAAAATTTTTCAACGAAAATATGGATTGGTACTAAAGTTCACGTCCCGATAACGAATCCGTAAGAATTTTGAGCCTATCGTGGCGTGCAGGGTATGTCACTCAGGTCAACCACATGAGATAATTTAGACTCACACCCAGTATATCTACCGATCGTGAAAATGGCAGAATTCTACTCCAATAATACGGAAGATACGAGGGTGTTTCTATGAGAAGTGAGACACACTATATATGTGTATGTACATATATGAATTTTTATACTTTTTTCTATTACTATTTTTTTAAATGAACTGTGAATTAATGGAGTAACAGTTACGCACAAGTGATATAACGGCTGCTATACACCCTTCAGTAAATAATGCACGTTCATTTGCCATATTTCTCTGTATTACATTGTGTAATTTGTTATTATTATCATGTCCCTTCTGCGGTCAATGTCACAAGTGTTTTCAGGTGAGTACTCCTTCTTCGGAAAACATTATCTTCTGCCTCATGCATCTATATGAATTAGTTCTCCATTGAGAATGGATTGAAAGACGAACACATAATTGAATAAAAATGCATTTTTTTTTCTGAAATAGTATCTTTTTGCGATAATAATCATATTCAAGTGAAGCATGCTTTGAACAGAAAAACACTCGTTTTCTGTGAGATATTATACGAACACCTTCATTTGTATCGTCGATTTTTCAGTTTCCAGAAAAATATTTCTTTCCAATTCTCAATTGGGAATATTTCCGTTTCCAATACTAGAAGAATTCAAATAAATCAGTAAGTCTATCGGACATTGATTTGCAAAAATATAACATTATATTTTTGATAATAAGCTTTCACTTTCATTGAATCATCTGAGTTATCTTTCAGTTGGAAAACATGCCCCTACAAAAATCAACATCATCAACCTATATTTAATGTTATGTAAATACAAACGAGTGCAGAGTTTTCATAGTTCTATATGAATTAGAAGTGGTTTCTTCGACACTCACTTTCGATGCCATTGTAGTGATTATTAGTTGGTCAGAAAGTGATACAATTCTGAAGAAACCGGTAGCGGGTATGTGGTCCACTTTCGGTTTCTATCAAGGTCTAGGTTATCATCTTCACGTTGCTTCCATAAGCTTGGTGAAGATATTACGCTCATCAGTGTTGGACGTATCTTCTTATGTAGTTGTTTCACGATACGTAGTTTGATTTAAGTAGTTGAAAATAATAATAATCCAATTGCCCAACATAATGAATCGATTTTGTGTTATATCGAATCATATTCAGTTCTCGGTATGGATGGAACCATTAATCCAGCCAAAACTTCACGAATTTGTGTTATACATTTCAGTCGGAACAGTGTGGAATTAATTTATTTCTGGATAGATCGTTTGAAAACAGCGAAGTGATGAATGATGAATTGAACTTATATACATTTCCAATAGTAGTACGACAAAAATATTTTTTATCATTTCTAAATTTATTAATATGATAGGTAGGATAATTTTGAATGAACGGGGTTACAATTATTATTTCACTTCAGGTGCAATACCTGATGAACTATTGAGAATACCATACTATTTCCCAACATGCTTAATTTTGAGAAAAATGTCAATAGTAGGGGGTCGTAGCCTGATTGATTCTATGACGAGTAATAACTTTTCACTTCTGAACGGATGTATCAACTCAGATCGGCCGGCCAACTCCACTTTTTTGAACTCGCAAAAACAGAGTGTAATAGATTTATGTTCCTGCATTAACGATAATCTTGATATAATTGATTTCCCGATTCGAGTAACGTTAAAACTAAATATTGTATTGGCGAACCAATTGACAGAATTAAAATTTTACACAACGAAGAAGCTAATTTGGAAGGATGTTTTGACCGACAGATATAAGATGAGTTTGTACATTTCCTCCAATGTCATCTTCATCGATAGTGTGGATGAATCCTATGGGAATTAATGCAGTACCATCTGGACTGTAGCTGGCGATTTACGGTTAACCCAGCAAACCAATCCTAGTAACAGAACCCCCAAAAACAAACTCTGGTACGACTCTGAATGTACAATTTTCAAATAACTCTGCAATAATCTCCTGACAGTATGTAGATCTAACAACTTCACTGACCCCCCCAATCAAAATACTTGGAACAGAAATCACAATAAAAAAAAACACAAAAAAGAATAAAAGAATACGAGAGAAAGGTTAAGCACTATCTAATACCAAAAATCAGTAAGAATTTTGGAAAACCCTCAAATCATTTCGGTCCTCTGAACATAATTGTCCCATTTCTATACTACAACTATCTATGACTCTATCTTTCCCCCAAAAATTATTTGTGATAAAATTCTGATGCAAGAAAACCGAACTTAGATTCTCATATAACCTTCAATGAGCTCCAAATTTGTCTTGCTAATTGCCAAAATGGCAAATCTCCGGGAATTGATGGCGTTACGTACGAGTTCCTGAAGAACTTCCCAGATGTATCTATGTTCTTCGTACAATAATGTTCTTGACAGTGAAAATATTTAGTAGCATGGTATGAATCATCTCTGTCCATGTTACACAAAACGAGTGATCTGAATCATCCAAGCAACTACCGGGGCATTGCTTCTTTGAACAGGCCGGCCGAACTTGTTTCCTTCAATTTATTGAATGGATTATCTGCTTGGTGTGAGGATAATAAAATCCTCCCTGAATATCAATCGGGTTTCAGAAAGGAAAGGAGTTGCGTTGACAACATCTTCACTCTTATCTCTATCCCACAAATTCATCTGCGATTACGAGGCAGGAAGATTTTCTTAGCTTTTGTAGACTTCAAAAGAGCTTTTGGTCAGCCACCAGCTGCTCTGGCAGGGAATAAGCTCTAAATTCATAATGCAACCACTTGCATAGCGATGGACAATCAGTACACCAAAAAATATAGCATATCGGAGGGAGTCTTTCAAGGTGAACCGCTTGATCCAACCCTTTTTTCTCCCTTTATCGCGGATATTCAAGAATTATTTCATATTAGAGGGCATTCTGGAGTTGATATTGATAATGTACACGGTGCTTTTTTATTGTTGTACGCTGATGGCTTGATCATTTTTAGCGGAAACTGAAAACTTTGGGAGAGTAGCAGCTGAGAATAAACTGACTGTCAATACAGAAAAAACAAAAATAATACTCTTTTCCAGAGGTGGATACCACCTCAACAACAATAATAAATTTCACCTTCACAATGAACCGCTGGAAGTTGTTAAAAAGTATTCATATTCGGGGGTGAAATTTTCTTCCTACACTTGTTTTTTGGAAATGTCCAGAGCAACCATCACTGAAGCAACTCGTGCAATGGGGGCCGTTATGAACATCCTGTGCATATTGAAGATTAACTCATGGCACACCAGAATGAAACTCTACGATTCCATTATTTTGTCATCCGTCTATTGCTCCATTGGAATTTGGGGATTACGCTATGCTGACACAATTGAACGAGTTCAGGTGGGTTTTCTCAAACGTTTATTGTCGCTTCCTATAAATACCCCTGACTATATTGTCCGCCTGGGAACGTCCATAACGGAACTCTCATTTCTCATTTTCAAAGCGTATCTCTTATATCTTTCCATACTCAGATCAATGGACGACTACATATTACCAAAATTTAGTTTTTTAAGACTGCTCAGATTCGACCACGCAGCGCCCAAATACCATTGGGTGCTAGTCAAGGAATACTTTATATTTGCCGAATCGCTGATCGCTGGAAACAGTTTCTGTCAATCAGTTCCAAAAAAGAGATATCTGCTCTCTTGCATATCTTTAACAATACACTTTTAAATACTGACCTGGTTAGTTTGAACCAATACTCTTTTCCACTTATATATCATAGTCTCTCACTGAGGCTGAATATTCAAAATTACCTCAACGATATATATATATATATATATATATATATATATATATATATATATATATATATATATATATATATATATATATATATATATATATATATATATATTTATATATATATATAGAGAATAAGAGAAATCTGTTTCGAATCCAAAAGAACCCACCATCCGTCTACAGCCTGTTTTATAGTTTCCCAATCATCAGGACGGCTTGTGGTCTCTTTCAAATTCGTATCAGATTTCTCGTCGGTTAATAGCCTTGGGCCAATACAAACATGTGAACTGCATCAGATTATTGATAGTGACACCTGTAATCTGTGCGGTGAAGCTTAAACCTAATATCGTGGAATTTTAATGGCACGAAATTTCGTGCATATTAACAGGTCACCAACAAATGTGTCAGATAGGCCTACCCACGATACCAATAGTCGTACTCCTCATGCGTTTAACGCAAACAAATATCGAGAATAAGAGAAATCTGTTTCGGGGAGTACGACTATTGCTATCTGACACATTTGTTGGTGACCTGTTAATATGCACGAAATTTCGTGCTATTAAAATTCCACGATATTAGGTTTAAGCTTCACCGCACAGATTATAGGTGTCACTATCAATAATCTGATGCAGTTCACATGTTTGTATTAGCCTAAGGCTATTAACCGACGAGAAATCCGATACGAATTTGAAAGAGACCACAAGCCGACCTGATGATTGGGAAACCATGAAACAGGCTATATATAGAAAGGGTAGTCTTTGCTGACTAGTTAGGATATAAACTAGTTAATAGTGGGGAATGCAGCAATGTCAAAAAGAAAACTCTTGTAAGTTTGTCCAAGCTTTCGAAATTGGTTTATTCCATCATCAGGGAACTACAATTTATCAAAATATATAACATATGAGAGATTATCATTAGGTGAATTGATAATACTTACAACTTAGGTGAGAATGGATGACACGATGTTCAGTAAAAAATATTTTTTGTCTTTTGTCATTATGGTACTAAATAATGAGAAATGTAAAACAGAGAAATGAACTAATGTTCAATTACCACACTTAAATGTTAAAAATTATAAATAACATGTGTTATTTATAATTTTTAACATATAAGGGTGGCGGGAGATCCATATTAATTTTTTTTTAAATGGGAATCTTATGATGGTTTAATTATGAGATGGAACCACGCTATCTAAAAGTGAATATTAGTGATTGGGTGCCTGTGATTGCAGCCAGGCGCAAAACAATGCGGTATTTCAAGTTTTTTTCTCCACCATTAGAGCACACTGCATTATTATATATGTCTGAGACCTGAGATCTCATGTATGTTTATGAAATTGAATTTCTCATCAAACTTTGCCTCCTCCAATCAATAACGAAATGAAGCTGAGATAAACTTCCATCGAATTTGCCCACCAATTTTATATTCATCAATTATATTGAAAATATGCAATTTTATCGTATAATTTTGATTATAGCTTGAGAAACGTTCATCGGATCTATTTCAACAGAAATAAATCTTAATAAATCTGCCAGAGTTTCTTAAAACAGGCGAGAGATTCGCGTAATTTTTAGACCTATAAGGAATGCATGGGGAAGTCAGTGGTCGGATCCATGGATTATTCGTAATTCAAAATTCCCAATTTTATATTCATCAATTATTTCGAAAATATGCAATTTCATCGTAAAATTTTGATTATAGCTTGTTGAGGAAGGTTCATTGGATCTATTTCAATGGAAATAAATGTGCCAAAGTTTCTTAAAACAGGCAAGAGTGGTCGGATCCATGGATGAATCGTACTTAAAGATTCTCGCCTAACCTCACTAATGTCATCTATAGGATGAGCTATGCCTGACTTACAGCGTGTTGAAACATATAATTTTAATAAAAATTTAGTAATAGCGCAAAAGAAAATTTATTTATAGGAACTGGAAAAGAGGTTGTTTCAAATTATCTGTAAATGAATCAGTAGATTTTTCAAACAGCGAAAGCATTTTTTGAATAGCTCTTTCATCAGTAGTTATGGTGGTTCCATTCCGATTTTTGAAATAACCCTTTTTTATTTTTTCCATATAAGTTTCGTCATGAACAACCTGTAGTGTTGTGGATTCCCATTCCATGTTCGTGATCTCATAATGAATCGACCTGTATAAGTCCCATTTTATTATAGCTAGATTAATTCCATTTTTCAATATGTATTTGTAGTATTGTAGTGTGGTAACTGAAAATCTCCCAAAACATTGGAAGATGGAAAAAGTATTGACGATTAATGTAGTAATAGAAAAGATTCTTAGAAATCAAGAAAAGCAAAAATATTCAGAAATGGTACCGGTGAATCAATCACCCTATCATGTTAAGATCTGTCGTAGCTGGTGGTGGGTTAAGTGTAAGAATAGTTTCATAAATGAAGTTCGCCCTAATTGAAATTGTTCATCATTATTGAATAGAATTGAACTCATCTGTTTTCCCTTGAATTCGTATTAATTCATAGTACTTAAATAAGAAGTAAAATTACTGTGATTCAATAGGTACCAAACCGATTAGAGCGAGTGTAGCGATTGGCGGATAACTTGAACAAGTCATATTGTGAAATCATCGAGTTCAAGACCCAGACCTTCAGCGAAAGCAAAAGTGGATTATATTAAAGTGCAGTTGGGCGATACCGCGCCAATTATGTAAGTTTGGATCAGTATAAAAGTCGATCGGACCATTCAAAATGCATCAGTTACTCTCGAACAAGACCAACAATCACTACAATGGCTTTCAAAGTAAGATTTATTTAGTTTTTTCGATTATTTTTTCGGGCTGAAAATTCAGTTATATATGAAGATTTCATCAGAAGTAGAGATCAACGGGTGAACTGGGGTCATGCGGTTTCCGCAGTAATGCGAAATATTTGAGGAATTTGATACTAAGGAGGATATGTGAAGTTGGGGAGAAACAACGTGGCATAAGCAATGTGTCAGAGCCTCGGTATTGTTTTTACAGTTATCTGAACGGGATCGAATAATTTTGATGGCAAAAGGAATTGATGATTCGGTTAAAAAATGCTTCGAAATTTTGTGTTGTTTTCCAAAAACCGAATATAGGATTAGTCTCGTTTCTTTGATAATCTGATTTCAATAATTTATTGTTTCTCAATCAAAATAAAAAAATCCCTATTTTTGAGTTTGAAATAGAAAAATAATACTGTTTTGTTTTGTCAAAATATTCTGGAATGAACAACGTAAAATATCGTTATTGCATTTTTCAGATCTCTGCATTTTAGACCTCGCATTGAAAAATTTTCGATTATCTCGATCTCTATTATTCTGAACAATCCCTGAAAATAATTGTGAGTTAAACCTTCAGAAGTGAATCATAATCTGCTCTGAAATGTTATTTCTGAATTAATGATATAATCTGAATAAATACGCCATACCGAGGCAAAGAAGCACTGATCGACCGAGACCACCTTCTACTATACATTCCCATACAGCTGTTCCAATGGTTTCCCAATTATCTGGACAGTGTAAAATTGCCAAAATGAAAATATTTGCCAATCCAGTTTGCATTTTTATCAATACCAAAATTTCTTGAGTATTCTCAGAGTTCTCATTCACTCATCAGGAACTGAAAATTTTCGTTGTTATAAAATATATTTTTTTTTGCAGTTCGTCGTACTCACCACCCTCTTGGCCTACGCTAACGCAGGTCTCATCGCTGCCCCTGCAGTAGCCACCTATTCTGCTGCCCCAGCGGTGAGCAGCTCGTACATCCACCAAGCTTCCCCTGTAGCTGTAGCACACGCTGCACCTGTTGTGTCTGCCTACTCTGCTCCTGCTGTTTCGTACTCTTCTCCTGCTATTTCTTACTCTGCTCCCGCTGTTTCCTACTCTGCTCCCGCTGTTTCCTACTCTGCTCCAGCGGTTGCCTACTCTGCTCCAGCAGTAAGCAACTCATATATCCAGAAGACAGCTTACAGACAGGCCTACACCGCTCCAGTTGCCACCTACGCTGCCCATTCTGCCCCAATAACCACATATGCTGCCCATGCTGCTCCAGTAGCTGCCTACTCTGCTGGTCCAGTTGTTTCTAGGTCTGCCTTAGCTTACTCTCCAGCTTCCGTTGTCTCCCACACTACCTTCACTGGTCTTGGAGCTGCCTACCAATGGTGATTGGTGACTTTTCGCCACAATTTGTAAATATCCGTGATGTTATTTATTTATTGAATCATAATACATGTTTGTGATTTGATTAATGACTTGTTATTTTTTTGGTGCCACGGAAGGCTATTCATGGAACTCAGGATTTCAAAGAGTTGTTCGAGAGTGTGAAGATAGACTGATGCTAAGAACACTGAAGTCTGCAAGTTATTCTGAAAAATACTGAGGTTCAATTCAATTAATCTCTGATGTCCGAAAAAAAAAGCACGAAGTCATCTCCACAAGTTTAATGGGGCCCAGAGGGTTATTCCAAAATATTCTAATGATACATGTTTCAAACCTTTGAAGGTTCATCCTCAGTCATGGATAGACCTACAAGACGAAAAAAACTACTAGTCCCATAGAACATATTTCCAAACAATGTTATGTTATACTCACATGAAAAAAAAAATAATTACATGTTAAAGTAGCTCAATTGAGGGTTAACAAGATAAAGTGTTGTTGAAAGTACCAACGACTAGAGGTACGGTGAATAATCATGTCGAATAATTATTAATTCCACAAATTGATGTGAAAATTAGCCAACCAATTTCAATCAGAAGACGTTCTACACTAGAGCTGCCCAGTGTGGAAACAATGAAACTAAGTGTTTAATCTTATGAATACAATAACCGTCTGGGACCCATTAAACTTGTGGAGATGACTTTGCTTTTCTTTCGGATATTCACACCCATTCCACTTCGAAAATTCGGACATTTACAGAAATTTTTATAACCTCTGATGTTTTGAAAACGGGTTGGGAATACAGCTCACGAAACGCTAACTTCAATAATAGATTCTTTACACATTTCTGGGAAAAAAAACCAGAAAAACAAAACTTAGATATTGAGAAGTGTATCTTCATGCAGGAACTAATAATAATGGAATGAGGATATATTAGGTGAAGTGAACTGTTAAATTCATTTAGTCAAATTCTTTTGATTTATTTGAAGTACGAATATTATTGAAGTAAAAATATTATTGAAGTAAAATTATGAGATGGATAGGAATGGAAATAAGGCCAATTGAAACTTGATGATATTTGTGCTATGATGAATGGAATACAGTAAATATCATTTATAACGGACTTGGCGATAGGTGTTCTAGAAGGTGTCTTGTAGCATTGACTGTTACTTCTGTATGTTGGTTGGGGCTCAGCGATTCAGAATGGAACAATTATTCGATTGTTGGCTCATATCATTACTCAATTTACATATCTGTTGAAATCTACCAAAAACTATGAGGCGAGTTGAAATTCTTATGATTTAATGAAAAGATACTTTTAGAATCGTGTACAGTTATACAAAATTGGAGATATTTACCGTAATATCAGAACTATCGAATTGGGAGAATCACAGGTTACAGTTTTGGGCCCCTTTTTATTTAATGATCTTAAGATGTAAGCACATCTGATTTCTAGAACGTCAATGTCAATGTTTAGCCTATCGACTGGCACTATATACCAATCAATAGATATTTTTTCGTAACAAAAATACTACTAGGAAACCGACTGTGCCATCATACGAAAGACGGTCCGTAGTTATAGCCTGTTATGTTTCCTACTCCAAATTGTCATTGCTACATTTATTATAAACATTAAAAATAATATTTTATTTATTTTTTATTGTTTTTGACTTGAAAACTAATGAAGCAATTTTGATACCCTCGGAATTGTAGGGAAACGAAATGCAAAGAAAATGATCCCTAGCACAGCTCGATTGGATCATTAGTAACGAAGAAAAACCAGAAAAACCTGAAAAAAAAACTGCGATTTCAAAAAAATTTATAACACCACCATTTTTCTGATGTTGAAGCAGTTTCTCCACGACGTAGTGGTGATTGATATGTACTCTATGTGTGAAAAACTCAGGCACTGTTGGGTTATTAGTTTTGGGATAATTGCAATTTGATTTTTTTTATTCACTTTATTGCAGCAAACCTGAATGCGTCATAGGTGGTCCGATGTACATTTTCCTGAAAGATTTGAGAGTTGAAGTATAGTACTACAAAATGACTATCCTCATTTTGCGTTAAAATGCTGCGAAATAGGTGAGAAATACTTGCAAATATGACCGAAAACCGGCGACTGCATGGAAGCAGCTCAGGAGTGGGGGTAGAGCAGCAGATTCATAACGGGTGCAGCACGCTTGTATTGCTATTCATATGCTTCTCCGCGTCTGCTCTCTACCCCCACTCCTCAGCCGCTTTTACGCACTCGCCCATTTTCGATCATGTTTGCAAGTATTTTTCCCCTGTTTCGCAGCATTTTAACGCAAAATGAGAATATACGTTTTGTAGTACTATACTTCCACTGTCGAAATCTCTTTGAGAAATTGGAATCGGACTACCTATGACGCATACAGGTCTGCTGCAATAAAGTGCATTAAAAAATTCAGATTGCAATTATGCCAAAACTGATGATCCGACATCGCCGAGTTTTCCACACATGAAGTACATATTAATCACTACTATGTCGTGAAAAGGTTGCCCTACAACTTAAAAAGTGGCAGAGTTATGATTTTTTTCAATAAAGCTAATTCTTTCCGGTTTTTCTCCGTTACTAATAATCCGATCGAGTTGTGTTGGAACTCATTTTCTTTGTATTTAGATTCACTACTATTCGCCCATTGAGAGTATCGATATTGTTTCAATAGTTTTCAAGTTACAAGTGAAAACCAATAAAAAATAAGAAAATGCTTTAATTAAATGTTTATAACAAATTAGGCAATAACAGTTGGGAATAGGAAACATAACAGGATACAACTATGATGGTACAGTCGGTTTCCTGGTAGTGTTTTTGGTCACAGAACCAATAGAGCAGGAAATCTCTATTGATTGGTCTACTAGCCATAATTATTGTCAAGCACCCCAAATGGGATGTACCCTTATCATCGTTATTATTGCCTATAGAAAAAAAGTTATATTTAAAAGTTTTGTGGTTGTGACTGAATTTTGATAAAATGCTATCAAAAATACGGTAGCGTGCAGATTTCAGGGGATTAAAATATTTTTTTAAATGGGATACCCTGTATAGTATTGAATTTTTGGGATGACCTTTTTTTCCTGATTTCCAAAGAATACCATATGATACCCCTATCTCATACCGTTTTTGAGTAATTAAACGTCCAATAACTTAGTTAGATTAGTTGTTACTGTAAATACCTATCCTATGAAAGTGGACATTTTTGAAGTAAACTATGAAAATGACAACTATATTATGTTTGTTTACTGACATTTCTTTAATGAAATGGTTCACAGAGAGGTAGAAAAAGTTCAAATATATATTTGTTATATACAAAACAACAAAAATAAACGTGCTGCAAAAAGTGCATATAGGGTGTTGTATCCAAATCATCCAACACCGTCAGAAAATACATTCAAAGATATTTACCAAAAGGTGAATCGTACCTTCAGTCTCGGTAGAAGAAAAGCGTGTAGTAGAAAACCAGGAAGATCAGCTAGATATACTGCTTCATTTCGAAGGTAAACCTATCCATATTAATTCGCTACTGGACTTTTCTGAAACATTGTATTATTTTTTTTTTCTGAATGTAGTTTAAAAAATGTAGCCGATCAATTAGTTTTTTCAAAATTCAAAGTACTTTTGAAAAGAACAACTACAAACCATATAAAATTTACCTGTACAAGTTTTAACAGAGACTCATGAGAGAAAAAGGCTGGAATTTTGCCAACAGAAGATTCAAAATTTTAATGAAGATTCCGGTTATTCAACTTCAATATTGTGGACTGATGAGTAATCCTTCTCTACGGCAGGAGTTTTCAATAGGACAAATCGAAGGTCGTGGGAAAAAACGGGGAACAGGAGAAGATTGGTAAAACAAATAAAGAAAACAGGCAGAAAAACTGTTAGCGTTTGGTGCGAAATTTTTAGAAATAAAATTGTTGGCCCTATATTTTTTGATTATTTATCAACAGGAGTTAGCTATCAAGAACTACTCATCCCAGTACATGTTTTGCTCGGCTTTATCAGCCCATCCAACTGAGAATGTATGTACTATACTACTCTTCGGGTGGGATACTTTTTTCCTCCAATAAACACCAACTCAGGGGAAGGAGGGGCATAACCGTATGGCCTTGGAGCACCTTTGTAAGTGGCGCGGCAGTGGCGGAATTGGGCGACTGACTCCAGATGGCGAAAATTATCCGTATCTGCCCCTGTGATAAATAGAGTGTTTTTAAAGTGCAATAGTTTGAATTTATTTGTTACAGAAGTGAAAACTGCAGTTGCATTGTGATTCGGCATGTATAGCTTTTGAATTAAATTGAGCCATGTTTCGGAATTGCCCTAGTAATGAATGAAGTGCAGATTGAGACGAGTAGTCTGCGAACCGCATTTAACCTACTGACACCTGCACTGCGAATACGTAATTCGCCTGTCATCGTAGTGTTGACATGTAATTTATTGTCAAGTTGAAAATTGTTTTATATTCGTGATGGATCAAGTGGTGGTTGCAATTAGGTTTTCACCCATTTCGAGTGACATTGTTTCCGAGAATCAGTCTGTGAAATAAACACTTTTCAACAAAAAATTAAACCGACGAAAAAATCAACGGAAAAGCAAAAAATAAAATAAACCTCCTTAGTCTAAATGATAATTGAGCTCCTAAACTAATGTTAGTAACTGATTTTGAGTCGGCGCCAAACAAACAATTATCGAAGATCATATCTATGAAAGTCATCAAAACGCAGCCGTGCATCTCGCTGCCATCATTTTACGCTTCACCTAATTCAATTGCTAGTTCGTTTGGCGCCGACTCAAAATCAGTTACTTACATTAGTTTAGGAGCTCAATTATCATTTAGACTAAGAAGGTTTATTTGATTTTTTGCTTTTCAGTTGATTTTTTCGTCGGTTTAATTTTTTGTTAAAAAGTTTATATTTTTTACTTTTCAGTTCCGTATTTCGTCGGTTTAATTTTTTGTTCAAAAGTTTTTATTTTTCAATTTTTTGTGGCTAAAATCTACCAATTACTACCTACTTGTTTTTTGATAACTTCCAAAATACTTACTTACCCACCTTACTTCAACTATTACCAGTTAAATAATATGATTATCTACTTTTACTATTTGTTGTAATATAAATTATTTTCGTTGTTCTGGTTAGTTTATCTCATTACTTTGTATATCATTCCATCCTCTCATGAAATATACTGATTTTGACGGATGTGGAACAAGAATAATGTCAGTAGCGATCTGTCATAGTCAACTACGTATGTGTGTGCCAATGTTCACTAGTGAAAAATCAATTATCCCCTATTTTTCCACTCGTAAAGGTGGGTAATTCCTTTCGAAATCCAAATATAAGGTATACCCTATCTATTAAAAAAAAGAATCATCCAAATCGAAGAACCCAGTACAAAGTTATGCCTGATAGAATCGGTTAACGGACCAGAAATTAGAGGGTGAGTGATCAATATCCTTCATTTCGCTACCCTTAGAGGTGGATTTTATCTTTTAAATTCAATTGGGACCAAATTCGAAGTACACCCTATCCACTGAAAAAAAAATTATCGGAATCGGACGCCCCAGTAAAAAGTTATGCGTGATCATACATAAAAACATATGATGGAAAAAAAAAATATACGGGTCGAATAGAGAACCTCCTCCTTTTTGGTTTCGTCGGTTGAAAAGGAGCCGCATTGGTGAGGTCGGGTCATGTGTGCGGGAATTGAAAACAATTGATTATTCCAACATACATGCGAAAGTGATTAGCCAAGCAGCAGCGACAACAAATCAGTACTATATCGAATTAGAGGTGAATGAATATTTTCACAAATAATTGGTAAAATTTTATCAAATACATGTCTGATGTAGGAGTAAATTACACGAATAAACAAAAATAATAAAGATATCCTAATAAATATTGAGAAAATATAAAAAAATATATTGAAAATATTGTTTTCTTTTACAAATACATACATTTCCATATATTTTTCATATTGTTCGTTTACTGTCAGTATTTGACTGGAAAAATTATTTTGAATGTTTATTACATGAATAAAAATATGTTTCATGCATGTTTTTCAGATTATTGTAATTATTAGTATAAAAAATTTAATTGTTTAAATCAATGTGGAAATTCATACTTGATTTGTTTGGGGAGAGAAGTAACAAAAACTTCCTGCACTTGCAGAGCGAATGCTTGTGGCGACTGTAAACACGTCTACGCAGTATTTTCATTCATAAACGTTCACCGAGGGACCTCCAAAACAAGTTTAGAACAAGAATGGGGCAAACCATCTGCCAGTCAACAACCGAAGGCGATGTATTCCAAACGTTTGTAGCTTACGGTAGAAAAACCATAAAATTTCGTATTCGCAGTAGCATTTAAACGCGTGTTCTGCACCTTACAACACAGCAGTGGTCACCCGACCGCTTCTTTTTCTTCTTCACTTCATTTACATTTGATTCGATGTTTTTTGTGGCCGACTCGTTCATTGCCCCCCATTTATTGTGGGCGCGCTTTTGACACTGTGCCTCTCTTTGATAAGAAGCTTTTACCCGTCGAATCACAATACAAATGCCGTTTTGACGTTTGCGACTGAAAAATTGTGGACACACTTTGTGGACAACCTTTTCATCATAGCGATAAATGGGGATAAATGATACTGTCTGGATACGTTTTTCCGATTCCTCACGTTAAACTCCTCCCCCATGCTCCAAGTCCATAGCGGGGCACAACCGTAAACCACTTCCAAACCTGTATATCTATCGGCATCTATCGGCTATTAGGTGAATTAGTAAGTTATCTGTTTGCAAAAGAAAAGTGATCCTCTAGAAAGCTGGTTACTTTAGTCATTTAGGCAGTTTTGTGATCTAATTCAGGTATATTTTCAAACAGCCAGCAAATAATGTTGCTTATTAAATCAGTAAACAAACTTGCATACGTTTGATAGTTTATCCCCATGACATTCATTTCAATGCGGTTCTCGTTGCAGGAATAATCTCTCAATAGACATAGCTAATTGATTATTGCCAAAGTACCTATGCTTGTAGTCGAACCGTATACTATCCGGTTGTGACCCATGGTATTTTAGATGATCTCAATGAATTGGTGTCTATATTGTGCCAGTCTCTCCCACATTTCAAAATGCGTATGAATACAAAGAAGTCCTCTGGAAAATTGTGGTATTTGAAAAATATGCACAGGGAGAGATCAGTGGCACAGAAAAATTGGATTTAAAAAAGTTGTTTCAACACATTCCAGACAGGATTATTTTCACTCATGCCTGAAAATGATCTGACCAGTAGTTACAAACTTTGTCGCATAGAATCTTCAAGGTTAACGAAACGGGGATAACGTCAGTGCCAGAAAGCCAGTACCAAATTAATAGCTAAAAGAGGACGGCAACAAGAAAGAACTTTGACATGTGCTGAGAGGAAGCAAACGGTCACAGCGAAATCATGTGTACCTGCATAGGTGCCGCCACTTTTAATATCTCCAAGAGTGAGAATGAAGCTTGAACTTATTGACAGAACCCTAGTAGGCACTGTGGCAGTGTGCCATTTTTCTGGTTGGATTCAAGTTCATATTTTCTGCAGCGGATAAAACATTTTGTTGATCATCAGTTGAAGATTCGGTGATGTTATTTCTTGATAGTAATGCCACGCACACGCGATAGACCCATGAAATATCAAGAAGAATGCCAGTATTCACCTGAAGACGATTGCAGCAACCAAAACGTCGTGAAAACCCAACAAACTCATTAGGGCGATGAACATCCGAAACTAGAGGTATCAAGTTGAAGAATGCGCTCATCGCTAGTTTATAAGTAGAGCCGTTATTGAAATCACTTGTTACATATGAAAAAACATGTCTTTATTATATTGTATAAATATCCATATCCAATGAAGGGATGGGTTGGAAGTTCTATTATATGCAAAGGGTTCCAAATGAGACCATGAAGGTTTTTCTTGTTTTACTATTGGAGTCTCCTCTGTTATGGTCGGAATAAATCTACTAGATGTTTACTGAGTACTTTTTCTGGCGTACATTCGAGACTAACGCGCAATAACCTACCACAAAAACATATGCCATACCCGATCGTTTATCCAATATGTAATCAATAATAGTCAAATAACATGTTCAATAGTCAAAGTCTAAATTCGATATTAATTTCGAAATACTTTAATATAGGTTCAAAAATCCGTATTCAATATCATGGGAGAGTCTCATTCACATTCATTTCACATTGGTATATATTTCGTTAGAGAGGATGAAATATTTTTTCATTATTTTTATCGTAATGATATGAGGTATTTCAATGAGAAAAACCTTTTTCTTCTTCCTTTTTATTTTATTTTTGAGTTGAATTTCTCAAATGACTCGACCATATATTTATCAACTACGAATATTGATAACTGTCGCGCCTCCATTTTCGTGCATGCGTATCAATTCATCGTTGTCGATTAGAAAGAGTCCGAACGATAGTCATGCTTCATTTGTTTTGGCTTCACATTTGCTGTCTTTATTATCAATATTGGTACTTAATACAAATATGGACTCGACTTTATGCACATCTCTTCGAAATAACTACGGTCATTCTCTCCGGTTAAGGTGGTATTATTTTTTGCGAATATGTAACATTCTAAGACTTGGTCGTATATATTATTGAGAACTTTGGTCTTCACTTGATTCCAGTCTGTTTTTATATCGAAAGATCCCAGTTAGAAGATCAAAATACCTCCTCCAAAATATCCAGAATGCTAGATTGCGGGTTTTTGTGAGTTAACTCAGCTTTTGCCTTTCACAACCGACATAATAAACAGAAAACATGAATAAGATTAACAATTCGGGACTAACATGTTATAATTTATTTACATCGAATAAATACGTTTCATAAATTGACACTCGTGGTATTTCTACCATTGGTAAGCAGCATTGAGTCCAGAGTAGGAAGCATGAGCTACAACTGGAGCGGCAGAGTAGGCAGATACAACTGGAGTGTGGGCAGCATAGGAAGATACGAGTGGAGCGGGATGAGCAGCATACGTGGATACTACCGGAGCTACTGATTTGGTGAGAAAGGGTGCTGACACAACTGGGGATGAGTAGGCGGATAAAACTGGTGCCAAAGACTTAGTTACCACAGGGGCTGAGTATGCAGATACTAAAGGTGAAGAGTATGTGGAAACTACTGGAGATACTGCTCTGGTTACAACTGGTGTGGAGTAGGAAGAGATAACTGGAGCATGTGCAGCATATGCTGAGACAACAGGTGATCCATGGCTGGTGTAAGTGCTAGTAAGGGTTTTTGATAAGGCAGGTGCAGCGTAAGTTGATAACACTGGTGTTGCAGAGTATCCTGGTACCACAGGTCCAGCAGAGTAGCCTGATAGCAATGGCCCAGCAGAGTACCCTGATATTAATGGTCCGGCAGAGTAGGTGGCAACTGCGGGAGTTCCGATGAGCCCAGCATTAGCGCAAGCCAGAGCGGTGGCGAAGATGATGAACTGAAGAAAGTCAGTGATATTGAATATAATGTGAATAATGTATATAAATATATATATATGTATATATATATATATATATATATATATATATATATATATATATTCGGATAGGTTTCTACGATCATGATTATTTTGAATATGGAAAATTCAGGTTTAACGTCCAGAATGCTTAGGATTTCGACGTTTCAGTTCCTATTTATTTTTGAGCCACTTCACCACCCGAGGAGTATTGATTAGAACCATAGTGTGAAAATCACTTCCTTTATACTTTGAAAAGGGATCCAAAATGGGAGCGGAAACGTCGAAATTCTCAAATTTGCATTAGGTGCAATTCAGTGGGAACATTCGGATTGATTATACTTTTACAATTATCTCACGATGTCACATAATACTTGAGACACATAAAGTAATATTGCTTTCGATAATTGGTGAGGATTCTCGATTTCCGTGGCGGAAAATTGAAGAACTTAATATAAAGTAATTAATTGCTTGGATATTTTTCAGTAATCAGACGTACAGTGGATTGAACATCAAAACATCAAATTTTGGTACAGACGAGAGAAGTGTTTCTATATTTGTGTATGAAAAGTGGTTACTTTAATACTCACTCTCGATGCCATTGTAGTGTATTGATATTTAGTTGGTCAGAAACTGATACAATTCTGAAGGAACCGGTAGTTTTTATAGTGCCTGACCATTAACTTCAACAGGCCGTTGCTATATGATCCACTTTCAGTTTCCATCAAGGTCTAGGTGATCATCTCCACGTTGCTTCCATTTCTTTACGTTATGTGTGTTATGCTCACCTGTTTTGGGCGTGTCTTCCACTTGGTTGTCACACGATCCATAAAATTGTAGGTTTCATGCATGTTTTACATAAAATGGGGATCAATGGAGATGGATTTCAAATTAGATTTCTGGGTTTTCAATAACAATAAAGTTGACCAAGAGGTAATGAAATGTTGAATAGTTGACCATAATTTTCAATTCCAATTATCCATAAACAGGAATTTCTTATCATTGTTTTCAAATAATTTGTTCAAGAGAAAGAGTCTCACAATACTGAAGCACTAACTGATTACTATATTGTTCAACAGCCATGGAATGATAATAAATTCCTAGAACTATGAGCCTCAGACTTTTATCACAATTCATACGTTGAACACTATACTTCATACAATATATCTCTTATATAGCCCACACCTGCATTACGAAGAAAAAATTCTAAAAGGTGAATATTTGATAAAAATATGTCAACTTCCACATTTTTTCGGGAAATTTATTGCTGCTCTTTGAATTTTGGTTGTTTCAATTATACGTTGATTAGATAGAACTCCCACACTCATGACAGAGTCTTCTTGAAGTTTGGTACGAGTATGGGCAACATTCAACATGAAATCTAATATGGCGCACTTTTAAGTTATATTTCAGAAAATCGATCATTAATTTCTTCATTGTTTTTGAATATTTTGTGTACATTTTGTAGTCGTATATCGTATATTCGAATTATGATTCCCATGAACAAAAATTGAAGTATTTTTTCAAATCTGAGGAAAATATCGAATTAGAATTTAAAATATTCAGGTTGAGATTCCATTTGTAATATGATTAATATTTATGGAAAATCATTTGAACTGGATGTCTGTATTTGAATATGTTATACTTTTTCTAATTTTTCACATATATGTGTATACAGTGTGTCTCACTTCTCATGGAAACAACCCCGTATCTTCCGTAATTATTGGAGTAGAATTCTATAATTTCCACGATCAGTAGATATACTGAAAGTGAGTCTGAATTCTCTCATAAAGTTGATCTGAGTGATATACACTGCACGCCAGGAGCGATGGATATACCGATTTTTGCGAAAAATTATATTGGTATGCTAGACAGGCTCAAAATTCTCACGGATTTGTGATCGGGATATCATTTTCAGTACCATTCCATATTTTCTCTGAGAATTTCTCAGTTCTGAAAAATCAGAATTTGTCTCACTTCCCATGGAAACATCTCCGTATCTTCCGTGATTATTGGAGTAGAATTCTGTCATTTTCACCATCGTTAGATATACCAAGGAGAGGTCTGAATCCTCCTGGGGTAAATCTGAGTGACATACACTGCGATGGATATATTGATTTTTGCGGAAAATAATATAAGTGGGCAAGATATGCTCCAAATTCTTACGGGATAGTGATCAAGACATCAACTCTGGTACCATTCCAAATTCTCTCTGAAACATTTTCAGTTCTGAAAAATCTGAATTTGTCTCACTTACCAAGGAAACATCCCCGTATATTCCGTAATTATTGGAGTAGAATTCTGTAACTTTCACGATCGTTAGATATACTGAAGATGAGTCTAAATCTTTTCTGAGGTCAACCTGAGTGACTTACAGTGCGCGCCAGTGGCGATGAATATACCGATTTTTGCGAAAAATAATGTTAGAGGGCAAGATAGGCTCATAATTCTTACGGATACGTGATCAGGATATCAACTTCAGTACCAATCCATATTTTCGTATCTTCCGTAATGATTGGAGTAGAATTCCAAAATTTCCACGATCATTAGATATACCAGAGATGATGTTGAAAATTTTCTGGGGTTGACCTGAGTGATATATAATGCGCGTCAGGGGTGATTGAAATGCTGATTTTTGCGAAAAATAATATTAGGAGGCGGGATAAATGGGATTTTACGAATTCGTGATTAGCACATCAAATTTATAACCGATAGGCATCTTTGCTGAAGAATATTTCAGTTCAGAAAAAATCGAATTTTTCCACTTCTCATGGAAGCACCTCCGTATCTATCGTAATTAGTGGAGTAGAGCTCTGAAATTTCTACGATGAGTAGATATTCAGGGAATGAGTCTTAATAATATCAGAATCGAATTTGCTGAGCTTCCAGAGAGGAGAAAAAAATATGTATTTTCTAAAGGAAGTATTGAACTTAATTTCCGAAAACATCACAAAATCGAAAAAAGTGTTCAAAATGAAAAAACAAGTCAGACTATGTTATTGAAGCATATCTCAAAATAAAATTATAGTTTGAAAAACTATAAAACACGCATACATGGCAATAAGGACTAAAAAGTTGAAAATGATAAAAATAAAGTCATTGACGAAATTTTTTTTAGTTATGTGAAAAAGCGTAAGTGCTTGATATCAGTTATCTTAATAGCATTATGAAAAGTAAGTGGAGAGCACCACACGCTTTTTTTACATGACTTCATTCTCATTATTTTCAACTTTTCAGTCCTTATTGCCATATATGCGTCTTTTTTTAATTTTTTCAAACCGTAATTTTATTCACTAGGGAAGACTTAAAGAAACTACGGGAGAAAAACTCTTCGATTGATTCATCCACATGAGATGGAAGTCATTAATTAAATTTTGGCGAATATGGTAAGAACCAGTGCATTCGCAATACCTTTGAATTGAACATTATGCTGAGAACGGCCTCAGTGCATTCACTATATTTTGCTAGTAGCTACTGAGGGCTCCACTGTCCACCTCCTGGCTCCATCATCACCAAGTTATAGTATTGTTATCCAAACTACATATATATACCAAGTTTCACTTCGATTCGACAATTAGAAGTAGATTGAAATTGACTTCCAAGACTTCATTACATTGATTGTTGTTAGTTACAAGTGAAGCTAATAATAAAAGCGTGTTAATAGAAAGCATGATGATAAAAAAATCCATTCTTTATCTGTTCATTGATATTCATTGAAGAAAAAACGGCTAGAGAAACTCAATGTAGAAATATTTCTCAATAATAGTGCATTATCAGTGATAATTATAACTCGATATCACGTTCTTCAATTATAAATTCTGCAAAAATAGTTCTATCTATCGCCCCTGGCGCGCAGTGTATGTCACACAGGTTAACCGCAGAGGAGATTTAGACTTATCCTCAGTATATCTAACGATCGTGGAAATTACAGAATTCTCCTCCAATAATTACGGAAGTTACGGGGGCGTTGCCATGGAAAGTGAGACAAATTCGGATTATTCAGAACTAAAAATTTTTCAGCGAAAATATGGATTGGTACTGAAGTTGACGTCCCGATCATGAATCCGTAAGAATTTTGAGCCTATCTTGACCTTAATATTATTTTTCGCAAAAATCGTTATATCCATAGGTTCTGGCGCGCAGGGTATGTCACTCAGGTCAACCACATGAGTGAACTTAGTCTCACATCCAGTATATATATGACTGTGGAAATGGCAGAATTCTACTCCAATAATTACGGAAGATAAGTGAGACACACTGTATATGTGTGTGAATGTACGTAAATGTATTTTTATACTTTTTTCTATTACCATTTTTTTTAAATGAACTGTGAATCAATGGAGTAACAGTCACGCACAAGTGATATAAAGGCTTATAGCTGCTATACACCCTTCAGTAAATAATGCACGATCATTTGCTATATTTCTCTGTATTATATTGTGTAATTTATTATTATTATCATGTCTCTTTTGCGTCAATGTCACAAGTGTTTTCAGGTGTGTACTCCTTCTTCGAAAAACATTATCATTTGCCTCATGCATCTATATGAATTAGTTCTCCATTGAGAAGGGATTGCAAAATGAATACATAATTGAATGAAAATGAAAATTTTGACTCTCAAATAGAATCATTTTGCGATTATTAGCATATTTAAGTAAAGCATGCTTCAAACATAAAAATATTCGTTTTCTGTAAGATATTACACATTTGTATCGTCAATTTTTCAGTTTCCAGAAAAATATTTCTTTCCAATATTCAATTGAGAAGATTTCCCTTTCCAATACTAGAATAATTCTGTCAAACAAAACAGTGAGTCTATCGGACATTGATTTGAAAAAATACAACATTATATTTTTGATAATAAGCTTCCACATTCATTGAATTATCTGAGATATCCTTCGGCTGGAAAACAATGCCCCTACAAAAATCAACATCATCAACATATATTTAATGTTATGTAAATACAAACGAGTGCAGAGTTTTCATAGTTCTATATGAATTAGAAGTGGTTTCTTCGACTCTCACTTTCGATGCCATTTCGATTGTTGGTCAGAAAGTGATACAATTCTGAAGAAACCGGTAGCGGGTATGTGGTCCACTTTCGGTTTCTATCAAGGTCTAGGTTATCATCTTCACGTTGCTTCTATTCATTTACGCTTGGTGAGGAGATTACGCTAACCTGTGTTGGACGTAACCTTTTATGTGGTTGTTTCACGATACGTAGTTTGATTTATGTGGTTGAAAATAATAATAATCCAATTGCTCAACATAATGAATCGATTTTGTGTTATATCGACTCATATTCTGTTCACGGTGTGGATGGAACCATTAATCCAGCCAAAACATCACAAATTTGGGTGCTAAATTTCACTCGGAACAGTGTGGAATTAATTCATTTCTGGATAGACCCTTTGTGAACATCGAATTGATGAATGATGAATCAAACTTATATAAATTTCCAATAGTCGTAAGAAAACAATTATTTTTTTTATTTCTGAATTTATTAATATGATAGGTAGGATAATTTCGAATGAAGGTGTCATTTTGAGATTCAAAATCATTCATCCACAATTTCCATATGCAATGGAATGAATTTATTTTCTTATCTCCATGAAAAGGCACTGTAGAATGTTCGCCAGAACTATTATGATGAATCCAAAAAAATATAATATTGAATTGAAAACTGTGGACGTTGTGACATTGCACTTCCCAAATTATCCATTGATAGTCCTGTTCATCCTTTGATAAATTTCGAAAAATTGTCGGGGAAATTGAAAATACATGCCGTTGAAAAATGATTTCAACAATAACCATAATGAAACCAGATTGTTTCTAAGTTTCAAAAGACAAATATATGAAAAGCGTATTGGGCATTGTGAGAAATATTAGTTTATCTGAGAGTAATTTTCCATTTTGAGGTTATTTTTGAATATTAATGAAAAAAAACTGGTACCTAGCCAGTTGGAAAGGTGGATTTCGGAATTTCTCAGAAAAAATAATTGAAAAACAAAAACAGAATTTTAATTTTTGTATAAACCTTAAACTTTTCAATCAGAAGTTGGATTCAAATATCCCTAAATGCTTCCTAATATTTCTATGTAATCTGACTCAAATCGAAAGAATTCCCACGAATGGTAATTTACAATGTTTTTTATTTGTGTGTGCATCTTTTCCGTATAAAAGTTGTGGGGCTCATGAAGCTCTATCAAAAGATCTTGTTTACTGATCTTGGTATTAATATGAAAGATTGAACTTTCCCCATTTTGAAACTACCCTACCGATTTGGCCCATCTTCGGACGTAGCCGAGGTATTGATAAAAACTATTTTTTGCAGAATTTCCTTCCATTAGGTTAAAAAAATGAGGCCTTCACTTTGTTAACAAATTTCGGTAAATCAATCCCATACATATATAAATATATAAACGGTGACGTTGTAACGAATTTTTCGTTATTTCCTTATATATAACCAATTTCTCATAATGTTTCCGGTTATCCTTGCGGTCGTACAGGTCAGTAGTAACTGCTCAAATCTCAGATCTCAGATCGACTTTTGACAGTGTGACCGTGACATTTCATTTTCGTGTCGATCGGATTTATCGAGCGCGTGTTTTTTCCAAGTGTTTTTAAATAGAGAAAATCCCAAGAATGTTTTTTTTAAAAAAACAGGGAATTGGTGATTTCATCGAACCGAAAGGATAATCGATCTCTTTCTTGATTTGAACGTCGAGATAGGCAGGTGGACTGAGTAAATTGATTTTGGTACGTACGATCTATAAGTTAAATGAGTTTCACTGCTGGAGTTTAGTTGAGTAATATTATTCTCTTTATCTTTCAATTAATGTTGTAGCTGATTAGCATTTTCTTCTTTTTCCTTAGCTTGTAATATTAGAATTCTTGGATATACCGCTTGGTAATTTTTAAAGGTTAAATATAGATATTTCGGCCATTTTGACAAATCATTCATAGAACATATTGTGGCTAACGTAACATCTGTTCCGAATATTGGGAACTGATTTTTTTTTATTGGAAATCAGTTCTACGCTTTTGCATTTTTTAGGTACCAAGTAATTGGTAATTTCGAATGGACTAGAGCTTACCTACCTCACACGACCACCGGTTTGTTCCAAGGATTCCAATTGAAGTGAAGGGCGAATTCGATTGTTCTGGGACAGTTTGGAGTGACTAATAGGACGGCTCTATGGTAAGCAATTTTCTTTATTTCATAACTATATGTTTATGAGAGTAATTTTCTTTTCTCTTGAGAAAGAATTGCTTATGGAGAGAGTTGTACCTCTGGCCTAACAGTCTCAGAACACTGGATTCGATTCAATATATACCTCAAGCGTAAAGTTGATTTCCGTTTAATAAATTTCTTATATCTATTACTCCATTCAATTCTCAGTGTAGCTTATTTGATTTTTGATCGTTGCAGAGTCAATTCACTTCAGTTACTACCTTGTCGCCTAGAGCAGGGAGATTCACAAAATTTTTGAGAATTACCTGTTTATCGATTTGAAAAGGGAATTGCCGCCCTATTTCAAAATTATCTTTATCTAAGAGAGTTGTGCCCACTGAAAGACGTGAGGTCTCCCTCTTCAGTTATCTTTAAAAATTCTTCAATTAAAAGAATTATTTAACATTATCTTTTTCTAAGAGAGTTGTGCCCACTGAAAGACGTGTGGTCTCCCTCTTCGGTTTATCTTTGGAAATTCTTCTATAAAAAGAATTATTTCACTTTATCTTTATATAAGAGAGTCGTGCTCACTGAATTTGGCATTGGCTATACGTATTACTTCATCGCACTAATACTCAGAGTATGTTATTACTGAACAAATTCAACTTTCAGTCCAGACTATACGTTTTACTTCACCGCACTAGTGCAAAACGTATGCTATAACTGTCTTAGTCCCAGTTTCACCAAAAGCTTTAATCTCGATTTAGCTCTTAAGTAAGGTCTCAGATCACGATTAGGCCCAGTTTCACCAAACAGCTCTTGATCTCAGATTGATTAAACTCCGATTGTTAGTCAAGCAGGCTTAACAGTGTTTTCTGTTTCACCATGCAACAACCCGTCCGAAGATGATCGCGATTAACCAAATCGCGATTAAATCGTCAAACCACTTGGCAACCTTGTGAACAAACAGTTATATAGTATTCTGTGTCGTATTGCAGGATGACACCTTGGCGCTATTGTCGTCAGTCACATATCAGGTGTCATTCATTCAAACGTAACCAAGTTTGGCAGTTTGTCATGTGTACCGGTGTATACAAATGTGAATTTGCCGAAAATGTCGAGTGGTGTGAGTCGAAATGTCGATGGAAACTTGCAGAAGTTAAAGAAAAAGAGGAACCCTATCTTTATTTACTTTTTGAATAACAATGACTGATTTCAGATCTTCTCACTTTTACCTATATGTTAGCGAACCAGATTCATAATTTAAGTTTATAAATATAAAATAATAACTTTTATTTTATGACTTTTCCCATGTTAGTGAACAAAATGTTCCTCTGATGACTATATGTATGTGAAAAAGATTTACATTCAATTTTTGAACGTTAATAACCGAGTTCCTATTTGTTGAGTTGTGTTATACAATTAAAGTCAATTTTGTACATCAGCAGCTTTTATTATCTGAACCTTATTTCACAAAATCACACATACTGAAAAAAACTAATTAGTAACTTTATCAACTTGTTTCTTTTATTAACAAATTTAACTCTTTCACAAATAATATTTCATTCAAACATATTATTAAATTATTCTTGCACTGAATTTCATAATTTTCAATACTATAGCAGATGTTCTTGGCAAATAACGTTATTATTACTTGAAAATGTTTTATATTTTCATAGTTCTTGACAATGAAGCCAAAATTTGTATCTGAAATGTTGCTTCTTATAACTGCTATTGATCCTGCTCACTTCTGGACGTAGATCTTCACATCTCTTTTCATGTTCTTTCACTATGACCTTCCAATTTCCTTCGTTGTCGCTCTAGCCTTACGCCTTGAATAAACATATTTGCATTTGCTTTGTTATTATAGGAATGCCATAACATTTTCAATAAATTGGCCGGACACAACCTGTAAGTATTGATGAACAATATCAATAACCAATTCAAAACAAAAATGAAATAATAAAACTCACTTTTCGTTTGCAAATTCTATTTGTTCCCCAATTGATCCCAGTATTTGAAGTGCAGCTTCTTTTGAAAGTAGGAATCTTTTCTCAAAATCTGCATTGTGCAAATATTGGAAATGATCTTGTCCTCGGATCTATCGAGGATGACGAACCACAAATTCATCATCACTATCATCTTCAAAGGCAAGATCATACACTCGTCGAAATGTCATTTTAACGAAATGTCACATTAATCTCAACTTGAAGTTATAATCCTCCTAAAATGGACGATTTGTGCTAAATCGCGATTAGTCGATTTATCCGCTTTGGAGTGTGGTGAAACGTACATTACATTAATCGTGATCTGAGACCTTACTTAAGAGCTAAATCGAGATTAAAGCTTTTGGTGAAACTGGGCCTAATGTAATGTAGCGTTTCACCACACTCCAAAGCGCGATTAAATCGACTTATCGCGATTTAGCACAAATCGTCCAATTTAGGAGGATTATAACTTCAAGTTGAGATTAATGTGACATTTCGTCAAAATGGCATTTCGACTAGTGTATGATCTTGCCTTTGAAGATGATAGTGATGATGAATTTGTGGTTCGTCATCCTCGATAGATCCGAGGACAAGATCATTTCCAATATTTGCACAATGCAGATTTTGAGAAAAGATTCCTACTTTCAAAAGAAGCTGCATTTCAAATACTGGGATCAATTGGGGAACAAATAGAATTTGCAAACGAAAAGTGAGTTTTATTATTTCATTTTTGTTTTGAATTGGTTATTGATATTGTTCATCAATACTTTACAAGGTTTGTGTCCGGCCTGAAGTTTATTGAAAATGTTATGGCATTCCTATAATAGCAAAGCAAATGCAAATATGTTTATTCAAGGCTGGTAAGGCTAGAGCGACAACGAAGGGAAATTGGAAGGGTCATAGTGAAAGAACATGAAAAAGAGATTGTGGAAGATCCACGTCCAGAAGTGAGGCAGGATCAATAGCAGTTATAAGAAGCAACATTTCAGATACAAATTTTTGGCTTCATTGTCAAGAACTATGGAAAATATAAAAACATTTTCAAGTAATAATAATAACGTTTATTATTGCCAAGGAACATCTGCTTATAGTATTGAAAATTATGAAATTCAGTGCAAAGAATAATTTAATAATATGTTTGAATGAAATATTATTTGTGAAAAATTTAAAAAAAAATTTTAGAGTTAAATTTTTTTATAAAAAAAATAATTAATTACTAATATAGTTTTTTTTCAGTATGTGGTTTTGTGAAATAAGGTTCAGATAATAAAAGCTGCTGATGTACAAAATTGACTTTAATTGTATAACACAACTCAACAAATAGGAACTCGGTTATTAACGTTCAAAAATTGAATGTAAATCTTTTTCACATACATATAGTCATCAGAGGAAACATTTTGTTCACTAACATGGGAAAAGTCATAAAATAAAAAGTTATTATTTTATATTTATAAACTTAAATTATGAATCTGGTTCGCTAACATATAGATAAAAGTGAAGAGATCTGAAATCAGTCATTGTTATTCAAAAAGTAAATAAAGATAGGGTTCCTCTTTTTCTTTAACTCCTGCAAGTTTCCATCGACATTTCGACTCACACCACTCGACATTTTCGGCAAATTCACATTTGTATACACCGGTACACATGACAAACTGCCAAACTTGGTTACGTTTGAATGAATGACACCTGATATGTGACTGACGACAATAGCGCCAAGGGTGGTCATCCCTGCTAATACGACACAGAATACTATATAACTGTTTGTTCACAATGTTGCCAAGTGGTTTGACGATTTAATCGCGATTTGGTTAATCGCGATCATCTTCGGAGGGTTGTTGCATGGTGAAACAGAAAACACTGTTAAGCCTGCTTGACTAACAATCGGAGTTTAATCAATCTGAGATCAAGAGCTGTTTGGTGAAACTGGGCCTTTTAGAAGTCTTGTAATCTCGGGTCTTGACTAGATGATGCGTAATTTACCAAAGATCTTATAGGTCGAGGTGTTGAATGGTTGTAAATATTCAATATTCAATGCCATTAGGGTACAATTGTGACTTTCTGTCTTGACTATACGTTTTATGTACTGTACTAGTGCGCAAATTATTCTTTTACTGCATAATTTCAACTCTCAGTCTTGGCTATACATTCTTCTTTACCGCACTAATGCGCAAATTATGCTATTACTGTACAATTCGAGATTTCACCCTTTTTTTTTAGCAAACTAATGCGCAAATTATGCTATTACTCTACAATTTTTTGCCTCTTAGCCTTGGCTATACATATATTTTACTTCACCGCACTAGTCCGCGAAGTATGCTATCACTGTACAATTCTATCTTTCAGCCTTGGCTTTACGTTTTACTTCACCGTTTTAGTGCAATTTTAAATCTTTGTCATGGCTGTACGCGCACGAGTTCGCAAAGTATGTTATTACTGTGCAATTTTAATTTTCAGCTTCGGCTATTCAATTTCCTTTACCGTAATAGTTCGCAAATTAAGCTATTACTCTACAATTTTAATTTTCAGCCTTGGCTATACGTTTTTCTTCACCGTACTAGTATGCAAACAATGCTATTGTACAATTTCAACCTTTACCTTTGGCTACCTATATCTAGTATATAGTAATATTCATAGTATCGAATTCCGACAACATTTCAATTAATATTCCAAGTTCATTGATATTAATTATGCTTTGGTGGTCTATATTCAATTTTGGAAATGTGATGGCATTTTTCAAATCGGTTAACAGTTGTAAAATCACGTGAAGTGTACATATTTTCCGTTTAAAAATATTGTGTGAAGTCATAAACGAATGTTGAGAATTCGGAAGATATTTTATTGAATCTGTCTATCATTGCGATTCAATTCTTTTTCAATAAATCGACCGTATCTTTGGAAGAGCCTCTGATATGACTGGATAGAGAGATTTGATAGTTGAGTTTTTTATGATATTATTTTTCCTGTTGCGCTTCCATATTATCTGTCATCTGTAAAGTCTACATTTTCTATTTTCATTGTGTTGTCTAAACCATTGATGAAGGCTCTCTTCAATAGTCTTTCAGGGCATATTGGTTTGTATTTTTTGTTTGGTAATGGTATTTGAATGAATATCGATTGATTTATTGTTGATACGTCTAAAAAATATTTGTTTGTCAGATCGTCATTGAAGGTGTCATTGAGTTGTGTGTATTGGTGGGAAATCGTCAATATTGTCAGGTCACAGTAATGGATGAAGTTATGAGATTATTTTTTCAATTCTGCTGTTTCCAATTGAAATGGAAAATGGGGTCTGCTGAATAGTATTTGAACTGCTTGGCTCAGGGTTCCACGGATAAGAAACAATGGATGTTTTATATTTGATTTGTGGACTTGACTGTCGTTCGAAGTTTTGATTTTAGTATTTTCATATGACTGTACACTTAGGATTCTGAATTTGGAGGGCGTCCATTGCGGGGTGTTGTTCATTTGTAGGCTGTGTAGCCTGATTGCTAGTCCAATGTTTTTCGCGATTCACATTGATTTTATCGATTTGGACTATTATTAACTCGTTGTTTTCGTCTTTCTTATTGGGATCTCTATTTCGGTGACGAATGTGAATGTATTCTTGTAATTCTTTTTCTACAGTTTCGTTTGTCTCGTGATAGCGCGCCTATATTATTTTTCAATGTTCCGCGCTTGTAGATTGTTTCATAAATAATTTCTTGTTTGTTTTTGTGACCAGATCTGATTGATTTCGTGATACTGAATAGATCAGCATTTTTCAAATTTTTTGAAAAAAATGCTTTGGAATATTCAAATAAATATTTTTCAATTATTCTGGGAATTTCATTAGGGTGATATGTTCCATCATCTCGAAGAGGTATAGCCTTGAGTGGGAATACATTACAAACTTCTTGTCATTTTCTGTTGGGTTGTGATTTTCTACGAATGCCTTATCATCTTTTGCAAACGTTTCTGGTATTTTTCCAAAATAGATTTCCTGAGATTGAATAAGCAATTCCCTTTCTTCATTATCAATAGAAATTCTTGCTAAAACTGCCCAATATTTGGGAATTATTTTTTCGAATAATGACTGGAAATATTGAATAGTATTTATTTCAAGTTATCTACTCCCATTAGACCACTGAGGAATCTATAGAGGAAAAACTTGAGTTCCATGGCACTATTGAATTCTTCGAAAGCAGATATGTTCACTGCTAACTCCTCAAAAAAAGATCAGGAACAATTTTCTTTGCAATATTTGGGTCCAAAAATGATCCAGTTGAACCAGTATCAACAAGGAATTGGCAATAACCTTTCATTGATGTGCGATTCATAAATCATGTGTGATATAGTATTTCGGTAACCAGGTGAATTTTTTTCTATTCGTTTTGGTTTTCTACATAATCCTCAAAATCACCCTTCTTCTGAGTTGTCGACAGAATCAGAGCTTTTTTCAGGGTATCCGCTTATTGGAGTTGGGTATCAATTATGGGTTTGTTTGTTTGGTATGGGTGCACTTGGAAAATTTGAATGCTGAGTTTGGTTGAAATCTGAGTGGAAACTGTGTTGATAGTTATTATTTGGTAGTGAATGATTCTGGTAGGAGAGACGTTGAATTTGGTTGAAATTCGGATTGAAACTATCTTGATGGTAATCAATTGGTACTGGATAATTTTGGTAGATGGGATGTTGATTCGGTTTTCGGTGGTAGCCATTGATATTAAATTTATCCAGTGAAAAAGTAAATTTTTTGGTTTTTTATGTTTTTAACGATAATTTTCCATACCAACAATATATTTTTTTCATGCCATCTTAAAGTCGAGGTTTCAACAAACAAAATAAGCACTGATAAAGTTGAAAACAAAATTGTAAACCAACTTTTTCGATTGGAAATTGGTCTTTTTTTTAATTTGAATTCGTATACAATCGAAAAATACATATTTTTATTTGAAAAAATTACAGCTTATTTAAAAAACAAAAAAGAACATTTTCACCAAGTTTCATAAATTTTTTTTGGAGGAGATAAAAATTAAAATCAACAATTATTATATTGAACTTTCCTCGATAACATGCATCTTCTAGCCACAAATCGTAAAAAACCAATATCCAACCCTGAAAACGTATATTTAGCTACCCCCACTCCCCTTCCGGAATTTTTACTCAGTCGTCTTTATTTTTCTTAATTTACTTATAATTCACCCTGAATTTTCCGACCATCCACATACTGATAAGAATTTTATTTGTTTCAAAAATGATTGGCCCTTTATTCATTTATTTATTCCAATATGGTCATTTACATAACATGTGGACAAGTCACTAATACCAATACATACTAAAATTATCTAACATTAAGGAACGATTAAAAAAAGAAAACAATCACATATACATTTACACAATATACATATATTTATATATGAGTTAACAATAATTTAAACATTTTCATATTGAAGATTAATATTGAAATATTCTTCCAACGAGTATAACGAGTACTGCAATAGTAGTTTTTTTGGTTGATATTTGAAGGTTTTGACATCTGAATCATTTTTCAGTACATTTGGTGAGTGGTTATATAATTTTTAGGGCATTACAGTACAACTCTCCGCCATTAAGGTATGTCTATGCGGGGGTAGTCTGATTACCGACTTAAATCTCATATTGTACTTGACAAAATCCCCAGATACATTATACTTAGGGATATTTTTTTTAACAAATACTACACATTTGAATATGTAAAGTGATATGACAGTTAGAATGCTCAGGTCCTTAAATAGGTTTCTGCACGAGTACCTTCGATCTTTGAATGTCATTGTTCTCAATACTTTTTTTTGTAATATTAAGAGAGACTCAAATTTCTTTGAGTTTCCCCATGCGGTTATTGCATAAGATAATGTGGAATTGACATATGAGTGGTAATACATTAGTAAAATATTTCTGTCTACAAATTTTCTTGGTCTCCATAGTACAAAGCAATGAAATGAAACTTTTTTGGCCACATCTTCGATATGAGTGTATCACTTTGAATGTGAGTCCATATTCAATCTAACTACATTTGATTGGCAAAGAGAAGAATTATCAAATCTCACTAGTAGGCTGTAGTCCAGATTTGGGGCAGACAATTGTAATAGATCAGTTTTCAGGATATTCAGTACAAGATGATGTTTAATACTGTAATTATTAGAAGCTCTTATAATATCAGTAGAAGCTAGACCGAGGTTGCTGATAGAGGTACCAGATGCAACTTCTGAAAGATCATCAGCAAAACGAGTAGATTTACTCTTACTGAAATAGTTTGGTGAATCGTTCACAAAAATAATGAAAAGTAGGGGTCCCAGAATGCTTCCCTGTGGGACTCCTGTGTGTATACATTCAGTTGTTGAGTATTAAAGCTGATTTTTTTCAGTTTTTCCGGTTTTTCTCCGTTACTAATAATCTGATCGAGTCGCGTTAGGGCTAATTTTTTGCGTTTTGATTCTCCACAATTCGTCCATTGACAGATTGCTTGATTGGTTTCAAGTAGAAAATAACACAAAATGCTTTTAAATGTTTATAACAAATTAGGCAATGACAGTTGGGAGTAGGAAACATAACAAGATATAACTACGAGCTGTCTTTCGTATGATGGCACAGTCGGTTTCCTGGTAGTATTTCTGACACAGAATCAATAGGGCAGAAAATCGCTATTCATTGGCCTAATATACAAACGAAAGGTACGCATCATTACACGTGCTTATTTATTTGTAATCGACAGAAAATCAGTTCATGCACATTACCTTCGCAATATATGCACAGTAGCTCATGTCAAAATTATATGTATAGACCTATTTTTATTATTTCCTTAAGGGAATTGAATGTTTTCCCTGAGGAAATAATAAAAATAGATCTGTATTTCCCATAAAAAATACTATAATCAATTATATATCCTAAAAATACAGAGAAACAACTAAGGGATAACGCCGACGTTCACATACTGATTGTGTCGCGTACAAAGAACTGAGACGCCCTGTATAAACCAGGTCGTCTTGAAATAAGATTTTTGAAATTGTAAATACCTTGATTCGAAAAGCTGCACGGAAAGGGAAACGACCTTTCATTCCTGTTCCAAATACCTATCTTTTCGACAAGACAAAGAGATATTCAGTTGAATTATTGACGTAAAAGAATGTTCAAAAGCCACGAAAATAAAAATAAGATCTGGTAAATCATTCAAATATGGGAACAAAAAACCTATTCAATGAAAACTAAATATGAAAATACCATGTTAGTTGTCATATAAGCCATCATAAATTTATAACAAACGGTAACGAAGATCACAGATGACCAATTCATATTACGATAAATCACCCGCACATCAATAAAAACGACGGTTCTCTGAACGCAAGCAATAAAATTAATTTCCTTCAGTAAACATGTATTTATCAGAATCACGGCAGCGGTTAGGTCATCATGATTCCTTATGCACCCTCTGGGTCCTGTTAGCTGAGGTGGTCCTCTGATTCCATGGAAGTATAACTTTCAAGTAGTATTTCGTGATTTACAAGCTCGAGAAAAATCAAAGAACAGCCCTGTAACCAGTTGATTGTTGTCCAGCTTCATGTACACTGTGTTTAGAATGTGGAGAATTGCATCTCTCTATTCATCTCTCTCCGAAAGCCAAATTGAGAGTTGTTAAGAATCTTAAAAGAGGCCAAGAAATTAATTAGGCGATTATGGTATAGTTTCTCGTAGATCTTGGAGAAAACAGGCAAAATTGAGATAGGCCTGTAGTTTGACTGTTTTTTTTTGTGTATCGGTGATACAAGTGCCATTTTTGATTTTGATGGGAATACCCCTTCCTTGAAGGTTTCATTTACTAGGTAGGATAGTATAGGTGCCAATTCAGTAGCAACAATAGAAACCAATGAGCAAGGAATCCCGTCCTCACCTGCAGATTTTTTCTTGTTAACTAGCTCAATTATTTCTAATACCCCAGTTCCAGTAACTGGAGTCGAAAAGAATCAATCTTTGACAGAAAAATTCAGTGCACTATCAATGAACTTATTTTTCGCTGATTCTGCCAGCCAACTCACAGATTCAAGAAAATAATTATTGAATCCTTCAGCAATACCCTGCGGTTCAGATATATGTTTTCTTTTGTTATCTAAAAGAGTTAAGGGATAGGATACCTTTTATGTTCAGACTGTGATGTTTCACTCTTTATTATTTTCCAAGCAGACTTACCAAAGTTATTTGAATCTTGAAAAAAATTATTGTAGTGGATTCGTTTTCTATTTAAATTCCATTTTTATGATTTCTCAGTTTATCTTTATATTGGGCTTGAAGTTTCCTACTTCCAGAGCATTTGCACAGTTTGGACAAAAAACGTAGATCAATAATCTGGTCCATAACTTCCTTCTTATTGATCCAAGATTTTTTATTGTGTATATTTTTATTGCATGATTTGTCGTTTGGAAAAGACTTATTCATACAATCTGGGAAGATTTCCAGGAAGTTATTTAATTTAGATTCTGCATTCGCTTCTGCAGCTACACGCTCCAAGTAAGTCCCTTTATTGAGTTTTTGAAATTTTAGATATTTTGATTGCTTAAAAAATTACGTATTTCTTTATTATCGTCATCCGGAAGATCATAAGAAAAATTCAAGTCTATATTAAAAGTGTCGTGATAAAGTGCAGCCATTTTCGGATGGCGAAATAGGCAATAAATCATTGATGAGGCGAAATGAACATCTTATTGGCTATCGTTGTCCACTAATTTCTCCGTAACGTTAGTCATAGCTTATTCAGGGGCGCGCGTGTCTTAAGTATATCCCAAACAAGTGAAAAATGTTTAGACGTATATGTCAGTTCTCACCTATGATGTATTGCCTATTTGGCTATCCGTTAACGTTTTTACCTACGACCACTGTAGAAAATAGGCAAAAACACACGACACACAGCCTCAGTAAATAGCTCATTACGCACGGTAAACAAATCGCACAGTTTTCGTAAACAAAACGCACAGTTTGAATATATCAAAATTTATACGAAAAAGTAAGCGGAACATTTAATAATTCCGCAAGTAGGTCATGATCGCGCAATCGCCCGTCGCGCAATCGCCCGCTACTGTCAAAATCAAAATAATACAAACAAACTTTTTTGAAAGACAAATAAGTTCTAGCCGATAATTATAAGATGCAAACTGTTTGAAAAAATACCTAACATGAAACGAACAAGAAAAAACGACAACTAAAATAAAAAATCGACGTATTCAAGCATAATTTACAATACCTAATAATAATGAAAATATTAAAAGTAGTCCAGACTTTTTTGGCGCACTGTATATGGCCGTAGGTAAAGTATAGTACGTAATGAGTGTTGTAAAGTAATTGTTCCATTCGTGCGTAATATGCTTTTTACAACACTTGATACGTTATATACTATGAGTATATATACTCGAAACGTCTGATAAGAGATGTGAGAGGCAAGAAACACACAGCAAAGAAAAGTTCATTCTCTATTTACTTCGTATAACTATGGAACCCAAAAATCGAGCTTCAATTATAAGAGTCGTATTGAAGGCGTAATTTTCATTCCATGCGCGTGAAATATCAAACTGCAGCTGTATTTACAATTTATTTATTACGAATAAATTAGCTTTCTGTACATAATAACAGGCTTTTTACCATTGGTAAGCGGCATTGAGTCCGGAGTATGATGCATGACCTACTACAGGGGCAGTAGAGTAAGCAGATACCACTGGAGAGTGTGCACCGTAGGAAGATAACACTGGTGATGAGTATGCGGATACTAATGGTGAGGAGTATGCAGGTGCTGAGTATGCAGGTGCTGAGTATGCAGGTGCTGAATATGCAGGTGCTGAGTAAGCTGAGTATGCTGGTGTATGGGCAGCATAGGAAGAGACAACTGGAGCATGAGCAGCATAGGCTGAGACTACTGGAGCATGTGCAGCGTAAGCTGAGGGGCAGGGCAGCATAGGCTGAGAAACTGGAGCATGTGCAGATAGGCTGAGACTACTGGTGATCCAGGGCTGGTGAGGTGCTAGTTACGGATTTCGAGACGGGAGCAGCATAAGATACCACTGGAGAAGCGGAGTAGGCTGATACTACTGGTCCAGTAGAGTAGGTTGATACTGCGGGGGTTCCAAGGAAGCCAGCATTGGCGTAAGCCAAAGCGGCGGCAAAGATAATGAACTGAAAAATAAAAATGAGGATTCAATTAAAACTACCGAGCATTCGCATTTATGAAAAGCTGATGTAGTTAGGCAATCAAACAATAACATCGTAGAGGATTTTACAAGATTTTATTCAACTTCACATTTGTATGTATGTATGTATATTCAGTACAAATCTTGCAAGTGAATTTTAACCTACTTCTAGTCGTCCGATTAACGTGAAATTTGGCGAGTGTTCATAATTCCGGTGACAATGCGGACGAGTTTTGTGATTATAGTTTGATTCTATTCAAAATTGGTAAGATCACGAATTTTTTGTCAAAAATCATATATTCAAGATGGCAGCTCCAATATGGCGACGAGTTTCGTTGTTATAGCTTGATTTCAATAAAATGGGGTCAGAGATCATGTTTTATTTTATCAAAATACACGTATTATAGCCCGATTCTATTCAAAATTGGTGTGAAGGGGTTTTTGGGGTAATACATCATGACGTTTTTATAAAACCTCATGAATTCAAGATGATGGCTCCAAGATAACGACGTGTTTTGTTATAATGGCCCGATTTCATTCAAAATTGGTATGTGGGTTTTTTTGGGGTGGGAGATTATCAATTTTTATCAGAATTCAATAAGATGATGGATTTTATGATTGACTGAAAATAATTGAATACAAATGATTGAAAAAAAAGTTAAGACAAGCTTTCATACAAATGCCCTAAAAAGGAAAAAATAATGGCTCTCGGCGAATATAAAATAGGTATTCTTGCACCACAAGATTTTGAATGTAAAATAATTTTTTTCTTTTTTGCGCATTTGTATAAAAGCTTATTATATTTTTTTTATTGATTTTTATTTCCGATCAGTTTACCGCAAAATATTCTGTTATGCGATTATTATTTTGTTCAACTTAGCGATGACTCTAATGGAACAACAGTATTATAATAGTAAATTCAGAGATTATTTTGAATTTTGGTGAGATTGTCATTGCATTTTAATTCAATGTTTTGTCTTTACACAAAAATATGTGGATACGAACCTCAATAAGTTCCTGTATACTTTATGAATAAATATCTT
Source organism: Gonioctena quinquepunctata (assembly GCA_018342105.1). Taxonomy (NCBI): domain Eukaryota; kingdom Metazoa; phylum Arthropoda; class Insecta; order Coleoptera; family Chrysomelidae; genus Gonioctena; species Gonioctena quinquepunctata. The sequence continues at coordinate 187,099 of JAFIRS010002074.1, read as the reverse complement.
CAGTTTCGAATGTTCATTTAAATATCCATAGAAGATGTATAATATCGTAGAATGATCAATATAAGTTAAACTGAAATCAATTCGAAATAATTCATTACATTGCGAATTGACGATATTCATATGAGCTTGGTATGACTTAGGGGTGTGAAATATTTTCCTGGAATCACAAACAAAACTCAGACTCTATCAATTGATTCACTAGATTGTATTCCAAATTGATTGAATGAATTATTCGTTCGAATACTTTTTGAATGATGTGAACCAATACAGTTTATATAATAATCGGATGATTTGGGTGCATTATGACAAACCTCAATATCGTGCTAAATTATTTTCTCTCTTTCGTTATACTTCGTATAATGTTATAATTCCATTTTCAGGATGCGCCTAAAAAAGTATTCCCAGATCCAGATTGAAATATGCTGAAATAATTCCCACTCAGTTTTGTCTCAAAATGATACCGCTGATAAAAAACATTATTTGGAACACATTCACCAATGATATCATCAAAATACTCACTTTTGATGCCATTGTAGTAGATTCACGTTCAGTTGGTCAGAAACTGATACGCTTCATGATAATTCGGCAGTTTTTATAGTCGTCGGCTGTACTTCCACTCAACGTGTATATGTGATACACTTTCAAATTTGACCAAGGTCTAGGTTGTCGTTTCCGCGATATTGCTTCGTTTAGTACGTCTAAATGATACCAAACTCTGAATTTTTCTTTGTGGAAACCAGGGTATCAATGTTACCAATCACGAGGACGTCTTCGAATCATGCATGAGGCAGGGTCATTAATTTGTTCTCTATTATTATTAGCTGTTGTTTTTTTATATAGTTTCGAAGAACGTACGAACGTGATCATTCTGTAACCTTATCTCAATTTCATTATCTGAATACTAGTTTATGTTTGCGCGATTGTCAAGGAGTACAGTAATTCTTCCTTTTTTTTTCATTCAATCCGAAATACTGGAAAAAAAGTGGTTATGTAAGAAGTTCAATTTAATTTCTTCTGCCTACAGGAGAGAGAGTGATGGAACTAACTAATTCCTGTTTCGAAATTGGCTAGTTAAAAATTACATGTTTTTCAATGGTTGCACCATTACAAACTATGTTATGAAATTGTTTTGTGGATTCAGTCCCTGTCTGTCACATCCGTTATATCAGCCACGGTTCGATGTAGAAAAAAAAAAACCAACTGAGCCGCACATTTTCTCAGGAAATATTCATCTAAAAATTTGAAGGGAGAGCGTGGTACCCTTTGTAGTCGGTTCCATTGGGTATATTCGATAGTGCTAATAATAAGGATTACAAAACGATTGTTCTTAGACTTTCAACATAGAAACTAAAGGAAAAAGATGCATATTTTTGTCTTGACTTCGAGGTCTTTAGACCAGGGTCGATAATTTTTGAAACAAAAAAAAATAATAGTGGGATGAAACCCATTGGAAGGGAAAGAGAATATAACAAAAATGAAAGGAGAAATAATTTACGGGCGATCTGAGGTCGAGAAGTGGAAGGGGGTGACTTTTAAGGGTAAAAACTGGTTTATCTAGATGTCCGGCAAAACTACAAGCCCTATGAAAAAAAATTGAATGGCAAAATTGTAGGTAATAAAAAGATCTAGAACTTTTGTATTCACACTTTTTTCACATAACCTCAAAACTTATGTGAAAAATTCAAATAACCAAGTTTTTGGTTTTTTATTTTTATCTTTTACAAAAAAATAATTTTCTCACGAAATTTAGTAAAAACCTACTTTTTTATGTCCCAAACACTCTGTAATTTTTTTGATTTAAAATATTAATTTTTTCACCTCATTTTGACTTAATATCGAAAAAGCACCATAATTTTCAATCGAAAATTCTCCCGTCAAAATATCAGCTTTTTTTAAAAAGTTGGTTGGCTTTTTGTTCGTTGGAATCTCTACTTTCTGATGGTTTGAAAAAAAAATACATTACTATGGTAAATGTTCTCAGAAAATGCAAAGAAATAACAGGTAGTAAGGCCCAGACCCTCCTAGCCCCTTCCCCCACTTCTCTATGAAATACCTTTTGATGGGCTAAAACTTTCCGTAGGTCACTCAGGTTAAGTTATTTTGAAATAGCAATAAAAATGCATCTACGCACATTTAAAGGAGATTCTATAACTTTCTCAAAATATATTAGATGTGATTTGTTGAAAATATAAACAGGATGTTCATAAAATCGGATGTGGAATCATCTGCGACTGAAAGATAAACTTTAGTCACTATCTTCCATCGTCAAGATAACCTCTTGTGGGGTATTCATGTTGAAAAGGGAAACATTCTCAATCGAATATTGATAGAAAGATTTTTCTGTGAATTGAAAAATCCACGATTAAAATGAAGTTATTTTTTGTGAATGTCTAACAGAAAACACTACTTCCCCAGCTAAAGCCACGCTGGACATTGAACTACATCTGATAGATATTCTGAAAAGCCCTAACTCAAAGAAAAATCTGAAATTGAAAATTTGCATTTTCATTCAGATAGTTATTTGATTTTCTATTCCAGTCTTAATTAAGAACTCATAAGATGAATGAGGCAAAGAAGAATGTTTTCCAAAAGAGAGTACTCACCAGAAATCATTCGTAACATTGACGCAGGAGAGACATCGCATTCACTAGGTCTTCAATACATTTTTATCGACGAAAATCTATTTCACGCTTCCACGATCATCAGGAAGACCGGAAGAAATGGAAAACACATTTTCAAGAAGCAATCTCACTTTGCAAAGATGGAAAAGTTAGAATCATTTCTTTTGGAGAGACACTTTGAAATTCGTGTTTTCTGACATTAAAACCTGTCATGGGGTATGATAGATTGATTTGTTGAAAATATAAACAGGATGTTCATAAAATCGGATGTGGAATCATCTGCGACTGAAAGATAAACTTTAGTCACTATCTTCCATCGTCAAGATAACCTCTTGTGGGGTATTCATGTTGAAAAGGGAAACATTCTCAATCGAATATTGATAGAAAGATTTTTCTGTGAATTGAAAAATCCACGATTAAAATGAAGTTATTTTTTGTGAATGTCTAACAGAAAACAACTACTTCCCCGGCTAAAGCCACGCTGGACATTGAACTACATCTGATAGATATTCTGAAAAAGCCCTAACTCAAAAGAAAAAATCTGAAATTGAAAATTTGCATTTTCATTCAGATAGTTATTTGATTTTCTATTCCAGTCTTAATTAAGAACTCATAAGATGAATGAGGCAAAGAAGAATGTTTTCCAAAAGAGGTACTCACCAGAAATCATTCGTAACATTGACGCAGGAGAGACATCGCATTCACTAGGTCTTCAATACATTTTGTCGACGAAAATCTATTTCACGCTTCCACGATCATCAGGAAGACCGGAAGAAATGGAAAACACATTTTCAAGAAGCAATCTCACTTTGCAAAGATGGAAAAAGTTAGAATCATTTCTTTTGGAGAGACACTTTGAAATTAGTGTTTTCTGACATTAAAACCTGTCATGGGGTATGATAGATTGATTTGTTGAAAATATAAACAGGATGTTCATAAAATCAGATGTGGAATCATCTGCGACTGAAAGATAAACTTTAGTCACTATCTTCCATCGTCAAGATAACCTCTTGTGGAGTATTCATGTTGAGAGGAAACATTCTCAATTGAATATTGATAGAAGATTTTTCTGTGAATTGAAAAATCCACGATTAAAATAAGTTATTTTTTTGTGAATGTCTAACAGAAAACAACTACTTCCGCTAAAGCCACGCTGGACATTGAACTACATCTGATAGATATTCTGAAAAGGCCCTAACTCAAAAGAAAAAATCTGAAGTGAAAATTTGCATTTTCATTCAGATAGTTATTTGATTTTCTATTTTAGTCACTATCTTCCATCGTCAAGATAACCTCTTGTGGGGTATTCATGTTGAAAGAAACATTCTCAATTGAATATTGATAGAAAGATTTTTCTGTGAATTGAAAAATCCACGATTAAAATGAAGTTATTTTTGTGAATGTCTAACAGAAAACAACTACTTCCCAGCTAAAGCCACGCTGGACATTGAACTACATCTGATAGATATTCTGAAAGAGCCCTAACTCAAAGAAAAATCTGAAATTGAAAATTTGCATTTTCATTCAGATAGTTATTTGATTTTCTATTCAGTTTATTAAGAACTCTAAGATGAATGGGCAAGAAGAATGTTTTCAAAAGGTACTCACAAAATATTCGTAACATTGACCAGGAGGACATCCATTACTAGGTCTTCTAATTTGTCGACGAAAATCTATTTCACGCTCCACGATCATCGGAGACCGGAAATGAACACATTTAAGCAATCTCCTTTGCAAGATGGAAAAGTTAGAATCATTTCTTTTGGAGAACCTTTAAATTGTTTTTCTGACATTAAAACCTGTCTGGGGTATGATAGTTGATTTGTTGAAAATATAAACAGGATGTTCATAAAATCGATGTGGAATCATCTGCGACTGAAGATAAACTTTAGTCACTATCTTCCATCTCGATAACCTTTGTGGATTCATTTGAAGAACATTCTCAATAATATTGTAGAAGATTTTCTGAATTGAAATCCGATTAAATAGTTATTTTGTGAATTCAACGAACAACTACTTCCCGCTAACCACGCTGGACTTGAACTACATCGATAATATTCTGAAAGCCTAACTCAAAGAAAAAATCGAAATGAAAATGCATTCATTCAGATGTTATTTGATTTTCTATTCAGTCTTAATTAGAACTCATAAAGATGAATGAGGCAAAGAAGAATGTTTTCCAAAGAGATACTCACCAGAATCATTCGTAACATTGACGCAGGAGACATCGCATTCACTAGGTCTTCAATACATTTTTGACGAAAATCTTTTCACGCTTCCACGATCATCAGGAAGACCGGAAGAAATGGAAACACATTTTCAAGAACAATCTCACTTTGCAAGATGGAAAAAGTTAGAATCATTTCTTTGGAGACACTTTGAATTGTTTTCTGACATTAAAACCTGTCATGGGGTATGATAGATTGATTTGTTGAAAATATAAACAGGATGTTCATAAAATCGGATGTGGAATCATCTGCGACTGAAAGATAAACTTTAGTCACTATCTTCCATCGTCAAGATAACCTCTTGTGGGGTATTCATGTTGAGAAGGGAAACATTCTCAATCGAATATTGATAGAAAGATTTTTCTGTGAATTGAAAAATCCACGATTAAAATGAAGTTATTTTTTGTGAATGTCTAACAGAAAACAACTACTTCCCCGGCTAAAGCCACGCTGGACATTGAACTACATCTGACAGATATTCTGAAAGAGCCCTAACTCAAAAGAAAAAATCTGAAATTGAAAATTTGCATTTTTATTCAGATAGTTATTTCATTTTCTATTCCAGTCTTAATAAGGAACTCATAAGATGAATGAGGCAAAGAAGAATGTTTTCCAAAAGAGAGTACTCACCAGAAATCATTCGTTACATTGACGCAGGAGAGACATCGCATTCACTAGGTCTTCAATACATTTTTGTCGACGAAAATCTATTTCACGCTTCCACGATCATCAGGAACACCGGAAGAAATGGAAAACACATTTTCAAGAAGCAATCTCACTTTGCAAAGATGGAAAAAGTTAGAATCATTTCTTTTGGAGAGACACTTTGAAATTCGTGTTTTCTGACATTAAAACCTGTCATGGGGTATGATAGATTGATTTGTTGAAAATATAAACAGGATGTTCATAAAATCGGATGTGGAATCATCTGCGACTTGAAAGATAAACTTTAGTCACTATCTTCCATCGTCAAGATAACCTTTTGTGGGGTATTCATGTTGAAAAGGGAAACATTCTCAATCGAATATTGATAGAAAGATTTTTCTGTGAATTGAAAAATCCACGATTAAAATGAAGTTATTTTTTGTGAATGTCTAACAGAAAACAACCACTTCCCCGGCTAAAGCCACGCTGGACATTGAACTACATCTGAGAGATATTCTGAAAAAGCCCTAACTCAAAAGAAAAAATCTGAAATTGAAAATTTGCATTTTCATTCAGATAGTTATTTGATTTTCTATTCCAGTCTTAATTAAGATTTCATAAGATGAATGAGGCAAAGAAGAATGTTTTCCAAAAGAGAGTACTCACCAGAAATCATTCGTAACATTGACGCAGGAGAGACATCGCATTCACTAGGTCTTCAATACATTTTTGTCGACGAAAATCTATTTCACGCTTCCACGATCATCAGGAAGACCGGAATAAATGGAAAACACATTTTCAAGAAGCAATCTCACTTTGCAAAGATGGAAAAAGTTAGAATCATTTCTTTTGGAGAGACACTTTGAAATTCGTGTTTTCTGACATTAAAACCTGTCATGGGGTATGATAGATTGATTTGTTGAAAATATAAACAGGATGTTCATAAAATCGGATGTGGAATCATATGCGACTGAAAGATAAACTTTAGTCACTATCTTCCATCGTCAAGATAACCTCTTGTGGGGTATTCATGTTGAAAAGGGAAACATTCTCAATCGAATATTGATAGAAAGATTTTTCTGTGAATTGAAAAATCCACGATTAAAATGAAGTTATTTTTTGTGAATGTCTAACAGAAAACAACTACTTTCCCGGCTAAAGCCACGCTGGACATTGAACTACATCTGATAGATATTCTGAAAAAGCCCTAACTCAAAAGAAGATGTCTTATTAAATATTAACTTTATTAACTTATTTGGTTGTTAATTATAGTAGTATATTTCGATTTGCAATTTCTCTGTTTATCAATGTAACATGGAATCTCACGTTTTTCGAGTTATGGAAGTGTAAATTTTGATAAATAGCTCAAAATTGTAAATACGGATTAAAAAAAAATTTTCGGATTCGAGTTTTTTTCGTTTCTTTGCATTTTCTGAGAACATTTACCATAGTAATGTATATTTTTTTCTATACCATCAGAAAGGAGAGATTTCAACGAACAAAAATCTCACCAACTTTTTTAAAAAATCTGTTATTTTGACAGGAGAATTTTCGATTGAAAATTAGGGTGTTTTTTCGATATTAAGTCAAAATAAGGTGAAAAAATAAATATTTTAAATCAAAAAAATTACAGTGTGTTCGGGACATAAAAAGATAAGTTTTCACCAGATTTCGTGAAAAAAAATTATTTTTGTAAAAGATAAAAATAAACAACCAAAAACTTGGTTATTTGAATTTTTCACATAAATTTTGAGGTTATGTGAAAAAAGTGTGGTAGTTGTAGATCTTTTTATCACCTACAGTTTTGTCATTTAACTTTTTTACATAGGACTTGCGGTTTTGCCGGAAATCGAGATAAACCGTTTTTCACCCTTAAAAACTCACCCCTTCCACTTCACGACCTCAGATCGCTCGTAAATTATTTTTCCTTTCATTTTTATTATATTCTCTTCCTTTTCCAATGGGTTCCATCCTGCTAGTATTTTTTTTCACTTTTTACCATTTTCAAAGGCTTCTGCCCTGGTCTATTATCTTGATCTTTTTTCAAAAACAAGCTTGTTTCTCAAAGAACTGAACCGGCTCAATATATATCTTACTTTGACAGATACAAACAAAAAAGCAAATGAGTATTTTTTTTTATTATAACACATTTATAAAACGGACTGAAAAGTATAAAAGCATAGCCCCATACAGATTACAATATACTTTCAATATACTGACAGTGCCTAGTCTCTATATATTTGGAATATGTTTATACGTTTTCCAGAACAAACATGCATTTCTCCTCGGTATGGATAATCTCGAACATAATACGCAATATAAAAGTGACATTCGAATATAAAAGACGAAGCTGAATATTTCTTCATATGCTCCTAATATATTTGGCACAAACATGTTCCAATCTTCCAAAGGAAATAAAGTCTTGTGGCTCCCTATTACTTTTCAAAAGAAAACTCAAATTGTTTTTAGCTGAAAAATCGTTTATAAATTATTCGATAATGTGAGATAGCACATATACTTGTACTGTATTTTAACTTTTATGAACATTTTATTGTACATTTTTATTTTTATCTTATGTTGAATTATTTCTTTATATCCAGGATTTGTATTTTAAAATAAATGTCTTGACTATTCCTATACATGTAAATGTCACAAGAAAAATAAACTGATTGATTGATTGGGATTAACATCCCCATACAGATTCCTAATCCCAAAGAGGATGTTCTGAAAATTTGTGATTTTGAATTTCAAATAGCTATGAAAATAGTTGTAAGAATTACAACAAAAAACGTGGGGCGCATGCAATTTATAATTGAATCATGTATGGTTCACTCAGGTCACTAACAATTTTATTGCACTGCAAATGATTTGAAGTGTAAGTTTTCTCAACGATAGCTGCTGCCTTCACTCTTTACCATGCGCCCTACGTTTTTCATTTAAAATCTTGCAACTATTTTCATAGCTATTGAAAATTCACAATATCAAATTTTCAGGAAAATCTCTATGGGGTTAGGAATCTGTATGGGGATATAAATCTGTATGAGGCAGGGAAAAATTATTCTATATTCAAAAAACGTGGTATATTTAAAACAAATTATTTAAATAATTATTTTTACTTTATAGTCGGTTTTGTAAACGTGGTATATCAAACAGAAAAATCCAAATAATTATTCATTCATTCATTCAACTCTGTGTTGCTCATTGTCTGGATATCCGGATTACACTAAAAAAATCATCCATTTTATTTTTTATTTTTATACGCTCGTCCCCCCTGCCTATTTTCTGGAGGTTAACATTTTTCTTCATCTCTTCCTTTTTGACTTCCAGTGGTTTCTGGATTTTTCTCGATGTTTTCTTCGGATAGTCTGGTTTGTTTATTACCCACGTTTGGATTTCCATCTGTTTTTTGTGATTTTCAGAGTTTTCTTATTTTTCTAGACTTCCATTTTTTATATTTTCCTCTTTCTTTTTGTTTTTTATGTGTGAAAAATAACGTTTGATCGTCTCCGGTATGGAGAAATTGTGTGATTCTAACCTCACTTTTTGTGGTCCGTAAAAAAATAACAAACAGATATACAAGAAAACGAGTTAATATTTTAATGTCGTCCAGTTCTGAACAATTTCCGAAGTTTCAAGTCTCTAGCTCATCGGGTAGTTTAAAATCGATTGCAGATTTGTACCGGACAGACACGGAAGCGAGCTAACATAAACATAGTAAAAATGGTAACAAATCTGACGAGGATTTTCATCAAAAAAAGATATTTTTGTTTTTTTTTATTTCTATATAAGGTGTGTTTCGATGATTATATCCTTTTTTGGACATAATTTCCTATGTTTTTTGTATGCCGAAGTGGGATTAATGGTTAACATTGCATATGTGGCACGTCAATTTGATATAATATCAGGAAGAAAATACTTTTTACTGTGACGGAGGAGCTTGGATAGGTATTGTATTGCATGGTCTAAAGACTATTGCATGTGATGGAATAGAAAACGTCAACTTTCAAATGAAAAAATATTGAGAAAAGAGAAACACAAAATGGCGGATACATTAGATTGATAGCAACATATTCTGCTACCTCGATATTATTTATAATTCACTATTTTATATCTAATTTTCAATAAATTGAATATTAAATGAAGTTTTTTGATTTTATTTTCCTTTGTGCAAAAACTCATACTATTAACGTTATTATATGGTAACCTAGATAGATTGTTACGTTATGATGATTGTGCCTATAACGTCTCAATGACCATTTTAGAGTCGTTATATGTCCACCAACATAACAAAATCGCAGATACGTTATATAAAAATCGAATCTGATACGTTATCTGAAACTGTTCTGTTAAAGGGCCCACAGACGATGCAATTTGTTGTACAACCGATCGCACAATAGGTTGCACTATAAATCGTACAGACAGATTGTAGAGAGTTTTGCCCACAGACGTGAAAAGAATTCGAGCGATCGGTTGTACAACTAATCTTGTATATTTTAATTGTTCACCATGGCACCGACTGTTTCAAAAAAAGAAATAGCTGCTGTAGTTGTCGCGTTGTTCTCATATTATTAATTTTCTTTTTCAGAAGCTCTCTCGTTGCTGCTAGGTTAATTTCCTTTATTTTTTTCAATAAAATTCCGTTACTTGCGTTACCTTAAGGTTTATTCGAGTACTCGTTAGATGTAACATTCCACAAACAAGATTGCTCTCTGTAAATTTCTTTAAACTCTATCCAAAACTGTTTATCCATTTTAGCGGACAATCTCACTACACATTGTTAATTTTTGAAATGAAATCGTATCAACAAGTACCAAATGATACCACTTCAAACTTGTTGTATATCCACCGAGTTGTACGACAGATTTTTAAACATGCTAAACTTTCATACGACTCGATCGCGTTGATTAACACATTAATTGTCTTTCAAAAGGTTGGACCAACCAAATTGTACAACTTGTTGAACAACAAATTGCATCGACTGTGGGCCGTTTTACAGCAAAAGTACTTATATACGAGTATGCGTAATGAAATCGTTACATAACGAGTCCTTTTTTTTCACATCATTTGAAACTACTTTCTGCCGGGAAAGGTACTTTCTCAAAGAGTAGCAACAACTTAGCAATTATGTCTCAAGTCTCTCCTTCAAGGTTCTTTTGGATGTATTAAGTACATCATAATATACATAAATTTATTTTTCCATCATATGCTATTGATGGATTATCTACAATCAAAGTCAAGTCAATACGTTAGAGCTTTCCCACGAAAATTAATAAAATATTTCAAAGTACACTATCGAACATAAAGTTTGACACAAATGATATATTTTTGTTATAATCTTATAATAAAATTTTAAAATTTATATATATATATATATATATATATATATATATATCGAGAATGAGAGAAATCTGTTAAGAATCCAAAAAGACACATCATCCGTCTACAGCCTGTTTCATGGTTTCCCAATCATCAGAACGGCTTGTGGTCTCTTTCAAATTCGAATCAGATTTCTCGTTGGTTCATAGCCTTAGGCCAATACAAACATGTGAATTGCATCAGATTATTGATAGTGACATCTATAATCTGTGCGGTGAAGCTTCAACCTAATATCGTGGAATTTTAAAATCACGAGATTTCGTGCACTTCAACAGGTCACTAACAAATTGTTAGAAAGGCCTACCCACGATATCAATAGTCGTACTTCTCATGCGTTCAACGATATTGGTGTTTGCGTTGAAGCATGAGAAGTACGACTATCGATATCGTGGTTAGGCCTTTCTAACAATTTGTTAGTGACCTGTTAAAGTGCACGAAATCTCGTGATTTTAAAATTCCACGATATTAGGTTAAAGCTTCACCGCACAGATTATAGATGTCACTATCAATAATCTGATGCAATTCACATATATATATATATATATATATATATATATATTCAGGTAATTAATGATGAATATTGTGTGATTCAGTTGAATCTATATGTTAAATAGGGATGTTACAACAAAACTGTTCATATGTTGGCAGGATACATCATTAAAGTAAACTCGAATTTGAAATAAATAAATATTCATCAAAACATGGAACATCAAACAAAAAATTAACAAAAATATATATTTCTCTGTAAAAATAAAATATATGAATAATTATCAGTTACTGAAATCTCGGAGCTAGTAACTTTTAAAATCCAAGAAGGATTCGTTGAACCTGAACTTTCAGTTTTCATTACGATGACAGCCTCAGTTTTTGGTTTCCCTTGTTAATCATTGTTTCGCATGTCGTAGCAATTCCATGGCTATTTTATCGAATAAACAATCCTAAAATGTTGGGACAACTTTCCGTACTGCACCTAAACATACATGTTTTGAAATATGTTATTAACAATACTGTCAGAAGTATTTCGCATTATCTCGCATAAGTTAGATAATAATTCTTTTCGTGCAATCGCACGCGGAAAGGGTATTTTGCATTCTCAACACAGTCCGTGAAATTCAATTTCGCGGCCGTTACCCATAGCAACGGCCGCCAAACCTAACATCACTTCCAAATTTAACATTTCTAAAATACGACAATGGCAAAGATTATTTTACATTATGTTTGTCACATGTTTTACGTACTGTCGTTTAGAATTTTCAGGTAGTAAAACGGAAAGCGCCAAGTTTACAATACTTTTCAGCTCTGGAGGAGTGCAAGATACTAAAATATCACTATAAGTATCAGACATATTCGCGTTTTGTCAAGAACTGCCAAAATTGTTTGTATATATTCAACCATATCATTTCCATAGCAACGCTGCGACTTTGTTAACTAAATTGAATTGCTGTCGATTTCAAAGCAATAATATATTTATTTGCAATTATCTAGTTTAATGATTTTGATGATTTCACGAAAAATGGTGTGTATTATGACCGCGAAACTTTTCAGCGACCTCAAGATTATCCTGTCTCGGCGGCAAGCGGCCTCGGCATAACTTTTCTTTCGGTACGCGGCCTTGGCATACGAATAACTATTTTAGTTGCTTTTTTGAGTATTGGCCATAGGGTTTTTCCAGACCCTACCATAAAATATAGAAATATTTAAGTGTTCATAGTGTATTTGCTTGTGTCGATCCATATATCATGTTGAACAGGGGCGGATGGCATGGGGCAAACCGGCCAAGTCCATTTTTCTAAAAAAAATATAAAGGAACGTCTTAAGAAGCCATACAAAAATCGTTAAATTTATATAAATGAAAATAGTTCCTCTTACTTAGGTACTTTCCGAAAGCTTTTAATATTATTTCTAGTAATGAGATAATATCTACAGAGGATAATTAAAAACTAATGACAACTTAGAGCCTGGTCCTGATCACTGGTAACAAAACAAAAATTGTCAAACATAGTACAATTTTTGAAAAGGTGCCAAATATCTATATAGCAATTCATTACATCAACTGATCGTCATACAAAACTTAATTTTGAAAATAATAAATGGAAAAGATGAGATTTATTCCACAACAAATCTTTATGATCATAATATCTTGAATATACGTTTACTGTATACAAATTGGGTCCACATATATAAAAACGAACATTTGAAAAAGTGTCTTATTTTTAATTATAAAACAAGACAAACAACAACCTTACAACTTACAACTCCACAACTCGATGATTAATATGAAAGTGATTTTTCGAACAAATCACTTTCTTCGGCGAAAGCATTGATCACTTCCTCATTATCAATTTGGTTTAATACTGAGGCATCAATATTCATCAGCATACATGATTCGAGTTTGTCATCGACCAGTGAATTTCTTAACCGATCCTTTATGAATTTTAAAATGGAAAATGATTTTTCACACTCTACTTGGGAAATGGCCAGCGTCAGAAGATATTTATAAGCAGTGAAAAGTGAAGGGTATGCTCCCTGAAACATATTATATTTTGAAATTATATCATAGCAGCATACCGCACATTTTTTATAGATCTGCCGAAATTTGTCATCAGTGTTTTCTTTATCATTGTGTAGTTGGCCAATGTTGGGTTTATATTTATGGGTAACTAGCTGTATCTGCGATGGTTAATTTGAACCCATCCCAGTTTTTGTGAAATGTATGTTTTCTTTAAAATTTTCAGGAGTAGAAGAGAGATCATACTTAATAATTTTTCCATGCAACTTCCTGAAAGAAATTTGTCATAGTCAATAGATGTCATTTGATCACAGTTCATTGGGTGCAATACTTCCGAATCCTCGCATAAATCTATATTTTTTGCAAATCTCGTGTTCATTTTTCTGTGAATTGAAAAATCTACGATTAAAATGAAGTTATTTTTTGTGAATGTCTAACAGAAAACAACTACTTTCCCAGCTAAAGCCACGCTGGGCATTGAACTACATCTGATAGATATTCTGAAAAAGCCCTAACTCAAAAGACAAAATCTAAAATTGAAAATTTGCATTTTCATTCAGATAATTATTTGATTTTCTATTCCAGTCTTAATTAAGAACTCATAAAGATGAATGAGGCAAGAAGAATGTTTTCCAAAGAGTACTCACCAAAAATCATTCGTAACATTGACGCAGGAGAGACATCGCTTTCACTAGGTCTTCAAAACATTTTTGTCGACGAAAATCTATTTCACGCTTCCACGATCATCAGGAAGACCGGAAGAAATGGGAAACACATTTTCAAGTGAGATTGCTTCTTGAAAATGTGTTTGCCATTTCTTCCGGTCTTCCTTATGATCGTGGAAGCGTGAAATAGACTTTCGTCGACAAAAATGTATTGAAGACCTAGTGAATGCGATGTCTCTCCTGCTCAATGTTACTCTCTCCTGCGTCAATGTTACGAATTATTTCTGGTGAGTACTCTCTTTTGGAAAACATTCTTCTTTGCCTCATTCATCTTTTTGTTTTGTTAGTTTTTCCTGGTATGAGTTCTTAATTAGGACTGGAATAGAAAAAACAAATAACTATCTGAATTAAAATGGAAATTTTCAATTTCAATTTTTCTTGAGATAGCCTTTCAGAATATCTATCGATGTAGTTCAATGTCCAGCGTGGTTTTACCGGGAAGTAGTTGTTTCTGTTAGACATTCACAAAATAACTTCATTTTAATCGTGGATTTTTCAATTCACAGAAAAATCTTTCTATCAATATTCAATTGAGAATGTTTCCCTTTTCAACATGAATACCCCACAAGAGGTTAACTTGACGATGGAAGATAGTGACTAAAGTTTATCTTTCAGTCGCAGATGATTCCACATCTGATTTTATGAACATCCTGTTTATATTTTCAACAAATCAAGTTTCTAAGGCGTTTTATATATTAGCAAAATCCCTTCGAATTGAGCTGAAATCTTCAATACCAGATTCTCCCACAGCATTGCATTTCAGTAGACCTGAACTTTTGCTCTCTAAATATTTGGAAAAGAGGCCAGTAATGCTGAATATTTAAAAAAAATGCGGAGTTGCTGAATTTTCATATTTTACCAAACCTCCATATGATTTGGCAGTAACTCTGGCACTTGGTGGAATATTCTCGTTATTTTTCATTGCTTCCAAAGCAGATACAAAATGCACATAAGAACAGACTTTGGATTATCAAATCCACCAAATATTTTTTTAAAGCTGCTTCTGTTGCCCACCAGCAAGTTTTCCCAATATTTTGTATTTTTTTATGTCTAGGATCACTCAAAATCGGATCTAAAATGTCAATTCTTTTATGAGACCCATTAAAATACACAGAAATAGAATCAAGTAGGGTAAGAAGTAAAGCAGCCTTAATATTTTTATTCAATACATCGCCTATCACTCAATAAAAAAAATGCCCGTTATACGGCAGATGCACGTGATCTTCGTTTTCATTTTTCATTCTGGTGGAGAAACCTTTGAATTCTCCTTGTATGTTCCCGGCATTTGCTACGGAGACGAACAAAATATTTTTCGAAAATATTTGGGATTGCCACTTTGATCTGACAATTGTCACTTTGAAGTGATGGCGCTGGCATATCATGCGCGTAGAATAGACTGCATGATCGCCGTTCTGTCAAAGAGATGGACTGGCCCGGCCCGCTCGAAACGTGGCGGCCCTTTGGGAAATCTCCCAAATTCCCGACTGGCCCATCCGCCCCTGACGTTGAAGTTGAGAGTTGTGATACAATTTGAATGTATTACCTTAAAGTCCATGATGATATAGATACCTGGGGCCATAAATATATCTATATATAGTTTTCGATCGTCTTAAGGATATTTCCTGTTGATTCTTGGAATTAGGGTGCAAATTTTTTGGCAAAACTGAGGCCACAATCAAATCAAACCATCATAGTGAGCTGAAAGTTGGCAGCTGTTCAAAATTCCGAAGAAAATGCATTATGAAATTTCTGTTGGAGAAAAAAAAAAACAAAATTGCGGCTCCAAGATGGCGGGCGAGTTTTGTGATTATGGTACGATTCGATCAAAATTGCTATGTGGGAGTTTTCGGGGACGGAGACTGAATTTTTTGTCAAAATTGTGAAATTCAGGATGGCGGACAAGTTTTATGATTAAGGTCCGATCGATTCAAAATTGGTATGTGGGGGTTTTCGGGGTCGGAGATTATGAATTTTGTCAGAATTTATGATTTCAAGATGTCGGCTCCAAAATGGCGGAGGAGTTTTGTGATTATGGTCCGATTCTATTCAAAATTTCTATGTGGGGGTTTTCGGAGTTTTGTCAAAATTCATGAAATTGAAATGGCGGCTTATGAAATTTTTGTTAGAGAAAAATCAAAACAAAATTTACAAATTCAAGATGGTGGACGAATTTGGAATTATGTCCCGATTCGATTCAGAATTGGTATGTCGGTGTTTTTGGATTCGGAGATTATGAATTTAGTGGAAGAATGATAATTTTCAGTTAAAATTCATAAATTAAAGACTCCGAAATGGCGAATGAAATAATCTTCAGAGGGTCTCCTCATTGAAGGACTAGATAGCTCAGAAAAAGGCCTTTTAATAACGATACTTTAACAAAAAATCCATAGATTGAGGCGTACTCCAGTACTAAAAAGCACAAAATAGAATAATTAATGGATGTGTGACGTTTATTCCGTGAGCTATAGATTCAATGTCGCTTTTGTATTCGAACTGGAAACTTTGCGCGACAAGCTTTTGAATCTATAACTCACGGAATAACCTACGTCACACATCCAATGCAATTATTTTTTACTTTTTAATGCATTTGAATAAAAGCTTGTCTTCAAAAAGGTATTTTATCGATAATTTTTTAGCATATCTTTGTGAAATGGCTTCTTATTTAAAATAAGCCAATGAATGATGTCATTTTTTTTTGCAAGAAGACGTCGGTATTTTTTGGATTTTTTTGACTTTTAATGGATCCAGGAGGAATGAGATCTAGCATTTGTTGGAAGTATTCTTAAAAAACATCAGCGTTCATGTCTTCATTATAGTCTCAAGTCCGTTTTGATTGAAATGCTAGTAAGCCACCATCGACAAATCCATTCTTGCTACCAATGTGAGCAATTATTAATCTTTTACCTTTTCCGGGGGTCTTTTCATTCCAGTGGATCATCGTTCCATGAAAGCCTGCCTCGTGCATTTTATATTTTTATCCTGCCATATTTCACCAGCGGTATATCCTCCATTTAACCAAGTTTCGTCCATATAAAAGATATTCCTGTTTTCCCTCCGAAACGTCTAACTGCCCTCAAATATCGTCGTCGCCTGCATATGATTTCGTCTTTCTCTATTGAAAGTGATTTTCTGTTTTGAATTTCATAACAAAAATTCATTTTCTTCAAAATTTTCCACACTTCCTTCCATGGGTGGAATAAAATCCTCCTTTTTCATTTCAGACATAATTTTATTCAAGGTAGGTATTCCTTTTTTTAAGTGAAACGAGTGTATGATTCTTCTGATGTCAGTCTTTTCGTCCTCATTTATTAGTTTATTTTCTTCCTCTACTTCTCTTTGGTGACCTGATGGGGCCGCGTTTATCCTCGTTCACAAGTCGGTATATTTTTTACTGTCCGACTCCAGTCATATTCGAACACATTTCAACTATTTTTGTAACTCGGAATATTGAGTTTTGGTGGCGAACAGTTAATTGAGAATAATAATTTTCTCATTTTTAGAAAGCGCACTTTTACTAATCCGATTCTCAGCAACAAATTCAGAAACACAAGCCATTTTCAAGAACGTACTTTTCTAACAACTGTCGGAAAGTAACTAAACATTTCAAATTTTTTAAACACTGAGGCATAGGCAGGTAAACTTATTTGTGAAACAAATCCGACCATATTGTTATCTCTTATCGCAGGGACAGATTCGAATCTACATAATATTATTTGTCGAAAAAAACGTTTCAAGTAAGGACAAGATAATCAGGTGGGTAGATTGTGAATTTATCATTTCATTGCACCTGGGACAGGAAATTACAGAGCATACTAAAGCATTGCCCATTGTTGGGGGCTAATCATATTAACTAAGCTGGTACGAAATATCTTTGAACTTTACAGGGTTATTGGTTATATACGGACCAATAGATATATCATCCTTATTTGAAGAGCTAGAAAAATGGTTGAAACAGGAAAGTTGTAGCATTTTTTCTGAACCGCTAGCGAATGTAAATAAAAAAACAATTGAACGTCGCATTGAAAAGTTATGAAATTAACTTTTGTTTTCTCTAATGGGACACCCAGTATGTTATTGTATTTTTGGGTGCTCCGGAAAATAAAGATATGTTTCATTCATGATATCCTATACCTATTTGCACATTCCTATCTAAGTTTTTCATAAGCTAGATAATGACATCAACTTTAGATTTTACCTCGTACGCCTATGGAATACGGCGAAGACGACTCATTAGGAAACAGAGTATAGAACACTATCAGCAATGTCAACATATGGCAACGTTGCAAAATTGACTGAAGCTGTCAACTGTGGGACTGGTTGATCGGGTGATTACGTCACATTATTTTGCAGTGGCGCTATGAAGATGGCATTTGAATTTTGCCGACTATAAATATATTTTTTTTTTCAGAAACTTGAACAAAAAGAGAGAAAATAACCAACAGAGTTTTCACAAGCTGTAAAATCCATTAAAAATATTTTGAAAATTTGGTGTCCTCGCCCATTCAACTCTTTATCACTTCCTCTTCACAAGATCCACATGCTCAGTCTCGAATCAGAATAGACCTGTATGTGTACTTTATAGTCACTGAAGTGTGTAGTAAACACACATATCATTAGTTGATTTGCATAAAAGGAATGATGATTTTTGAATATAATTGAAAATAAAGAGTTGTCTTTAACATTTATTTAATTCGAATAAATTAGCTTTTTCACAATGCATCGACAATGTTCTTACCATTGGTAAGCGGCATTGAGTCCGGAGTATGATGTATGAGCTACTACTGGAGCTGCGGAGTAAGCCGATACTACTGGACCGTGTGCGGCATAGGAAGATAAAACTGGAGCGTGTGCGGCATAGGAAGATACAACAGGAGCCAAAGACTTAGTGACGACAGGAGCAGGGTGAGGAGATGCAGATACAACGGTGGGAGTATGCAGGTGCTGAGTATGCAGGTGCTGAGTAAGCTGATACTACTGGAGCACGTGCAGCATAGGCTGAGACAACTGGTGATCCATGGCTGGTGTAGGTGTTAGTAACGGATTTCGATACGGGAGCACCATAAGATAACACTGGAGAAGCGGAGTAGGCTGATAATACCGGTCCCGCAGAATAGGTGGCTACTGCCGGGGTGCCAGTTAATTCAGCCTTCGCGTAAGCCAAAGCAGCGGCCAAGATGATGAACTGCAAAAAAAAATATTTTTAAATTATCTGTATTAAATTTAAATTATTCACTACCATATACCGATGAGTAATCAAACAAGAATACCATTGATCTTCTCCGAAGAATTATATGACAATTTCTTCAAAGAATGTTCTGCGAAAAGATTTCATTTTCTGAATAGCATTACACAGGGAACCAATGTTCTATCGAAACAACTGTGTGTTACCAATAGAAAGCTCATGTACGATTTCAAATATTGAAGGCGATACCTTACTTGATGAAAATGTATATTCAAGGATATAAACTATTTCACTACTCGAATGATATTCAATGAATTGTGATTATAGAACCCCAATATGTGATTCACAAATTTGGTTTGAAATGTCCATATCTGTGTGATGATATTCCAAATAATGTTATAATAACGATAATAATGATGTCCATGAAGAAAATATTATATAATCATTGTAGAGTAACGAATATGCGTTAAGATTCATAACACAATGTTGATGTATTCCACGGATCATCTCTGGTGTAATATATTTTTCTGATTTTTTAAACAAAACCACGTATTTATAAGTTGCTTTACCGATTTTTTTCTAAATTGATTGAACGAATTAATATTTCGAATATTCCCTGAATGATGTGAACGATTATATTTATTTATATATATATATATATATATATATATATATATATATATATATATATATATGTATATATGTATGCATAGAAATTGAATAATTTGCGTGTAATCGAGTAAAAAATCAAAATTTTCTAGTGAATCAATCTGAGGGTTATTTGTTTTCTGGTATTCAATTGTGTAATGCTGTTTAATTTTGTTGATGCTTTCTTTGTTCTCGAATAATCAATATATTCAGATATGTTGAATTGGAACAATTGTCTGAAGTTTTAGTTTGCTCAAGGTAAAATGCAATGTGTAGCTATTTATAAAAAATAAACATGTTGAGATTTTTTTATTAATATTTCTTTTTTTTAGCTTCGCCAAAATAATTATTCCCAAATTGAAATGTAATATCACACCAGAGATTGCATGATGCCGAAAATGAAAAAATATATCTTTTTCATTTGGAGGAATACAATTGCGATTAATACCACGAAAATACTCACTTTTGATGCCATTGTAGATTATCAACTTTCAATCGGTCAGAAACTGATACGGTTCAAAATGATTCGGCAGTTTTTATAGTCGTTGGCCTGATCTTCCACCCAACGTTTGCATGTGATACACTTTCAAATAAGACGAAGGTCTAGGTTGACGTTTCCGCGATAATGTTTCGACTCGATGTTTCAGAAACAACATTCCTTTCGCGTGGAAATAAGCATCGATGTCATTTATTACGAACATGTCTTCGAGATCCAAAAATGGGAAAATCATTTTATACTCTATTATTATAGTTTTTTTTCCAAATTGGATCCAAATATTCTGGAAGATTTTTTATTTTTTCATAGTATTATTTTATGAAAGATACTTTGGAAGGAACATATCTGAATATAGAGAGGTTGGAAATAAAAATCCAAATTGAGCGTAGTGGATGTGCCAGATTTTGAAACAAATATACCTAGTGAAAGGTCTAGTCTGTGTGCATGAGATATAATCGAAAGAATCAATTTGTATTTCGTACTAAAATCGTAGCAAAGCGCTTTCGACTGTGAAGAAATAATCAGTGCTTACCTGTTAGTGAGAAATAGTTAAAAAATATCAAATTGAAATAATAATAATATTTATTGATGTTAGTGTTCAGTGAAGTACTTTCATAAGTCGGTAAATTAGAAAAAAGCTAAAAAGTTCAAAATCGGGTAAATCAACATTAAATGCAACAATACATAATATTGACATGATAAATATACTGTTACCTTGGAAAACACTCATAGACGAAAGATCACCAGTCAGAAATTCTTCGAATAATAATAATGTTATGCACTCACATAAGTCAATAAATGGAAAAGGGTAATTTATGTACCTAGGCGTGTTAATAGCCATCGCTATCGCTCGGGCTATTACTTACACGCTGCGGTCCATAAAAGCCTATTTTACGCCCTTGATACATAAATAACTAATATAATTTAAACTATAAGATATATGGTATGATGTAGTGGTTATTTGGCAGATATTTCATCCCTTAACAAAATTGTCTGGTTCACAGCTGTATTTTAATTTTTTAACAAGTTATAAATCACCAAAAGTACGAAAATGTAAAAAAACGATTTTTTACAAACAAATGCATGTAACAGCTAATGAGCAATAATTACAGACTTGGATTTTTATCCATTTCAAAGATTGATTAATCCTTTACAAATATGTCCTGAATGCCCATTATCGTATCTCTTATAATTTGAAAGTTATATATATTTGTTACTTGAAAAATTAAGAGGCCACTTTGATTTCGGTATCGTGAAATATTTAAAAATGTTATAAAAAGTTAGACATTTTTTTTCAGTACTTTGTTATATATGACTGTTTTTGTAATTTTGTTTACTTCCAGGAAAAAATAAACAAATTGTTCATAACAAATTGTTAACTTAATAAACAATGAAATTATTGCTAAAATTATTTTTTTTAACCCATAGAGAAATGCCAATTATGATTTTCAAAGAGAAAAAATTTCTCAATTGATTATTTAAACAAACGATTATAAATGATCAAAAAATTCATTTGACATTTTTTTAATCCCCATTTTGTCTTGACAATAAAATGGTGAGGAATATTTTTTTAAAATATTATACTTGTCTATTAGTTTATAAACAATTTCTTAACAAATGCTTCGAAAAATGTTTTTTCTACGTTAATTAATACCATTGGTAGATGCAAAAACAGCTGTATAATAACATTTGTCAACAAAAAAATTGTTAACAACATTTTTTCAATATTTCATTATTTGTTCATTAAAAAAAATCATAACAAACAAAATATAAAACTTTAATAAACTTTTATCACGTGATCTTGTTGAGTATGTATATAAGAAGGGCTTCAAGGAGCAAACAATTTATAGGTCAATTATTTAAACTTTTATGTCGACTTTTGTAAAAGCAGAGATTAGATAAGAATTAGTTTTTGAAAAATCGACATAATTTTTGTTTCCAACGGGGCTTTATTCTGATGACACCATAATTTTTTGAATTTTTAAATTAATATTTAATACTATAAAAAAATTATTTTATGTGAAATACTGTCTCCAGCGGTGTTGCGCTCATGCCGTAACGGCGGCGAGGCGTAAAATAAAAATTACAAATAATGGAGATCGAATTGCGGAAGATTTTATACCAGTCATTTTCAACCAATCAGATGCTTTATTTCGACATTGTTATTATGGTAACCAGCAAATTTTCTGAACATTTTTCATCCACATTAGCATGTAGACGTATAATTAATAAGTGGAAATTTCCCGGCACATGACAGCTATCATATAATTAGACAAAAATAATATTGAAATATTATTGACAATATTTTTTATCTACTTACTCTATAAGTTGGAAATATTACAACAATTTATTAAGGTGTACATTCTATAATATCAAAAATTAATTTTAAATTCTTCAAAAATTCCATTTCTACCTCCTCTTTCCTAAGTGGTGAATAAAACACAGAACCGGGGTTTCTTCAATATGCCTGTGTTTCATAAAATAAAAATAATACTGAGACACCAGTTTATTTCTTTGAGTATTAGATTTGTGTCCAAAGAAGGCATAATATCACGCATAATGTTGCCAATCTCTTTAGATAAGTTTTCTTGCTAAAGATTTAATTCAGAATCTGCCACTAGGTATGTTAGATATTTCACATTTTTATGGTACATTTCAATTTGCTGTGATCCTTTGCAAAAGGAACAAAATTCATACGATTGAAAATTCATTTAATTATCACTTTTTACTAATTTATGATTGTATACAATGCTATGACGAACTTATAATGCTACAAATAAAATATTGATTGACAGGAGTAGTGATCACAGAACTCATATGAGTTCTGTGGTAGTGATTGACGAGTGGATAAATAGAAGACACCAACAATATTGGGATCAAACTGTCGGGCAAATACACAGCAAAATCATGGTAGGGCACCCAAACCGGACCCTGACGGCTGACCTTCTGAACCTGAACAGAACGAAGGCACGTATAAAAGTAGCTTTGTTGACTGGACACTGCGGCCTGAGAAAACACCTTAACACCATGGGAGTACGCAGGGAAACCGCGGAGTGTAGGCTATGTGATGAAGAGGAGGAAACAGACTCTCATATTATCTTCGACTGTGACTCCCTAAGAGGGAGGCGACAGAGAACCTTTGGAGAGATCAGCCCGGAAACAGGCATGAATCCGAAGAACCTCATTAACAGGCTACTGAACCTAATTAAAAGGCACAAACCTGTTTGAATAAGGAACCACTGACGACAGAGTGATACAATAGACCCCTAGCTGGTCGCAGTGTCAAGGGAAGCTAAGTGCCAACCCTGTCTCTGGCTCGTCAGCTTTCAACCAACCAACCATTGGCAGGAGTAGTGAATGTCAAATCCATGGCTTACTTTACAAAATATTTTTTTAACCGGCAACATACGCCAACAACATTCTATTTAGAATGAAGAATAAAATATCCCGATTTCCTGAATTATTCGAAAAACAAATTATTACCGCTAATATTAATTTTTCTCAGAATTAAACCTAAAAGAATATGAAAAATATTTAAGTTTATATGGATAGGTATAGTTATATATTTTTTGGAGTATATCACCTCTGTTTGTAGTCAATATTGACATTTCCCTGAAACCTAGTGAGAAAATGATATAAAAAAAAAAAAATATCCCGCAATACGAACATCCACTTTCATTTTTGATCAATATTGACATTTTCCTGAAACCCAGTAAGGAAATTGTATGAATCAATCAATTTTATATAAAAATTCATCTGATATTATATATTTTATTTTACTAGGGCACGGGGAAAATCAAAAAATATCTTCCGCAATACGAACGTATCCACTTTCATTTTTAGTCAATATTAACATTTCCCTGGAACCTAGTAAGAAAACTGTATGAAATCAATCAATTTCACATAATAGTTTATCTGATATTATATATTTTATTTTACTAGGGAACGGGGAAATCCGAAAGAAACTCCCCCAAAATTCCCATTACACACAGCCTTCTATTTACCTGAGAATAACTTCAAAATAAATATTTACTTAATGTTTTCCAATTAAATATAATTCCGGTATGAAATTTTCTCACCGAATCAATATTGACACGTGCTAGAATTAATTGCGGGAAATTTGTCTCGTACATAAATTTTCGAAGAAAATTCATGTACTCAAAAAATTTCCGGCAATAATTCATGCTCTAGGGAGATTATAAGTGAAAATTTCCTCTTCTTTAAGGATCTTTCTCCAAAAGTTCTTAAATTTCAATAGTTTTCGAGTTATTAACGAATAACTGAATATCTTTTTTTTTCATCTTATTTTGTCAATAACCATTGCAATTTTTTATGTGCTAATAAATGCCCAAGATACACTTTCCTAGACGTCATTCCGAATCGAATGAGCTATCGCATATATTTTTAGGACCGGGAACAAGAATTAACCCGTTTTTTAACTTGTTAATCAGACTATGTCCAGAGTTTTTTGTCCCAACCACGAAAATCAATTACGGAAGTATGTTTATAAGATATATTGTCGAAAAAAAACCCAAGGGATGATTTGCAAATTTTGCCGCTGTCATTTTGACAGTATTGGTCAAAATTTGAAAAATGCTGACAGATCATTGGTTAAAAGAGTATGAGGGGAATAGTCATAATTAAAGTCCGGTCCTGCATAGAACCGGAGACGCTGTGCTTCATATCGCTCCGCAGATAATTGCGAATTTCCAAGTGTTTTCAAACTCCGAAGTCGCCTTGTGCCCCGAAGAGTGGAGAAGCAACCGTTAGAACCCACCCCACCGAAGATCCCATATGAAACCAAATTCTCAGTAGAATTGGACGAGGCCTCTGGAAAAGGTATCCTGGCAAGCAAGGAAGCTGTGCTGGCAGGGATCGGTTCTCTCCCGAGGGCCGATCTCCTGGAAAAGCTGAGCACCCTACTAGCCTCGTTGGGAGATGATCTTTCAAAAATTCCTGCCGTAAGTG
Source organism: Gonioctena quinquepunctata (assembly GCA_018342105.1). Lineage (NCBI taxonomy): Eukaryota > Metazoa > Arthropoda > Insecta > Coleoptera > Chrysomelidae > Gonioctena > Gonioctena quinquepunctata. The sequence continues at coordinate 161,701 of JAFIRS010002074.1, read as the reverse complement.
CATTGATAAGTTCTAAATCGACTGATTCCGATGCCCAAAATGGACGTGCCCCTGCGAAGAGACATAAAAAGGAGACATTCCCGGAACTTCCAGTGCCTAAAGATAATTCAAATCCCTCATTACCTACTCATGCTTTCCGTAGAAGTAATAGAAATGTCATATACAATAGCCCTGTTGGAAAAAATGCGAATTATGTTGTAACTTCCAATAAGTATGATCACTTGTCAAATCTGACGGACGGTGACATGCACGTTCCCACGTTTGAAATGTCTACAAATCCAGGGTCGGAATCAGCCAATATGAGTTCAACCGAATCCTTCACGAAAAATTCAAAATCCACCGTAAACACCAATAATGATAATAATAATATTCAAAATTCCACTAATGACGACATAAACATGGACCAAACTAACGAGACTCCTGTACTACCCACGGAACAGACTCCACAGACAATAAAACGCCAGAACGTACCCCCTATCACTGTTAGGGACAAAAATATGTGGACCACGGTGGTTTCATTGTTCAAATCAAACAACATTAAACCAACCAAACCTGCTAAGAATGTCTATGAAGGCATAAACATTTTTCCCGACTCCCCTGATGACTTCAGGAAAATTAGTAGCATTTTTAAGGATCAGAAAATTCCCTTCCACACATATAGTCTCCCCGAGGAGAAAAAATTGCGAGTTGTTCTCCGAGGTGTCCAAGAATTTATTTCCTGTGATGACATCAAAAACGAGTTAACTGAGAGGGGGTTCGTCCCGGAATCAGTGGCGCGCATGCACAAAAATGATGCCAAAAAGACTCCAATTCCACTAGTTTTAATTCTCCTGAATAAAGACCAGAAAGAAATTTTCAAAATTACAGATTTACTGAATGTCCAAATTACGGCTGAACCACAGAGGCCCAGAGCCTCTGTGGGCCAATGTCACAGATGTCAACGGTTTGGCCACTGCCAGCTGAATTGCTGCGCCACCCCCGCCTGCGTCAAGTGCGGGGATGCCCATATCACTCGTGAATGTCCAAAGCCTAGGGAAGAAAAAGCTAGATGTGCGAACTGCAGTGGGGATCATACTGCGAACTATCGTGGATGTCCCAAATGTCCACGCATAAGGCGCAGGGTGGACCCCGCTTCAGTATCGCAAAATCGACGATATTTTCCCGAAAACAGAACACGGGTGGGGGTGTCGTATGCGGCGGCGGCCCGGGACGCTTCCCCTCCTCAGCCAGCTCAAATTTCAACGCCTAAAGACATCCTTAGCACTTTAGACCAAATGAGGATGTTGTTTGCGCAGTTCGCTGAAGCTGCTGCAAAGTTCTCAACAGGTTTTAATCCCAATTAATGGGTGAACAACAGCTTCCGAATTTCATCAAAGCGGTGAGTTGGAATTGTAATGGACTTCTCCAGAATAGACTTGAGTTTCAAGAGTTTCTTGAAGAGAATAACATCGATGTTGCTTTTCTGCAGGAGACTCATCTTAATGGAGAACCTGTTAGATTTCCTAACTACAAAGTGCTTAGAAATGACCGGATTAGACGTCCGGGTGGCGGTGTTGCCATTTTGGTCAAGCGTTGTCACTCGCATGTTCAGTTTGGCATTTCCAATGATGATACCCATGGTATTGAAGCTGTGGGTATAATTTTCAACACGAGGAGTGGTCCTTTGCGTTTAATCAGTGCTTACAACCCTCCGCGGAATCAAATACTTCCTGAGGCACTTGATGTGCTCCTGATGGAAACAGACCAACCTGTTTTGGTCATGGGTGATCTGAACGCTAAGCACGTGCAATGGAGTCGTGTAACCAACGTCAATGGCAGACGTTTGAGGCAACACAGTGACAGGTATGAATACCAAGTGTTGGCTCCAGATGAGCCGACACACTTTGGTCCATACAGGCCCGATGTACTTGACATTGCCCTGGCCAGGAATATCACCTGGAACTGGGATATACACGTCCTCACCGAGTTGGGCTCTGATCACAATCCGGTGATTTTATCACTGGGAGGTGATCCACCGCCCCAGACGGATCGCATGTGTACCAAGGTGAACTTGGAGAGATTCCGTCCGCTTCTGGAGATAGGTTACTGCGCTCCTGAGAAAATAGATTCTCCACTCGAGTTGGATGAGGCCGTAGCGCGCTACGAACTCACCATCAAAAATGCTTTAGAGGATTCCTCCCACAAGGAACCGGCTCCTAGATTCCATGATGAATTCCCGTTGAGGATTAAAAATCTTATCCGCGAGAGAAATCGCGCTAGAAGAGCGTATCAAAGGAGTCTGTTCCCTGTGGACAGAATCCGAGCTAATGAATTAAATAGGGAGGTTAGAGAAAATATATCGGAATTTCGGAACGAAAGATTTGGCATAACCCTTCAAAATTTAGAAAACTGTGACCAACTTTGGAAAATTAATCAAAATTTAAAACCAAAAAAGACCGATCTCCCCCCTATTCATGGTGAGGCCGGAATGTGCTATGACCCAGTATCCAAAGCTCAAGCTTTTGCAGACTCGATGGAAAGGCAGTTTAGACTGAATGAGTATCCTGACGATGATCTGGATCGTGAAATTTTGTTGGAAAATCGGGTTCACCGTACTCTCAGGAAACCCAATCATGACGACATTCGTCCAGCTACGTTGGATGAAGTTAAGGCCCATATAAAGGGACTCAATCCCAAAAAGGCGCCTGGTTACGATGGAATTACTAATCGAATGATTAAGTATTTCCCGGATAACCAGGTGCAGTCATTATTGCATATTATCAATAGTTCACTGCGCCTTAAGAGATTCCCTCGGAGGTGGAAGCATGCCGTTGTGGTTATGATTCCGAAACAGGGACAAAACCCGACCTTTCCACAAAATTATCGACCAATCAGTCTGCTTTGCAGTTCGGCTAAGCTGGCTGAAAAAAGCGTTCTAGAAAGGCTTGACGAAGAAGTGGAGGATAGAAATGTCCTACCCAACGAACAATTTGGTTTTAGACGTGCTCACTCCACTGAGCTACAGGTGATGAGGCTAGTGGAGGACACTATTTCATCCTTAAACTCAAATAACAGCGCTCACATTGTTCTACTTGATATTAGCAAAGCCTTCGACAGGGTGTGGCATGAAGGCCTTCTTGCTAAGCTAATAGATTTCCACCTGCCTCTGAGTTTGATCAAGTGGATCAAGTCGTTCCTCTTTGGTAGGACATTTCAAGTCAGGGTCGACAATTCTCTCTCGGGTTCGAGAGAAATTGAGGCCGGCGTTCCTCAGGGGGCTGTACTGTCTCCTATCTTATACGCCCTCTACACGTCAGATATTCCAAGAAGCGAACATGTGAAGGTCTCTCTGTTCGCCGATGATACGGCTTTGCTTTCCTCTGCAGCTGACCACCTGATGGGTGTCGTTTACTTGCAGAATGCATTAGACGACCTCCAGCAGTGGTATCTGGAGTGGAAGATAAAGCTAAATCCTGAAAAAACACAAGCGATCTCGTATGTCGCAAGAGGAGCAACCCGGAGAGGGGAGTGACTATCTCTGGAAGGGAGATAGAATGGTCAGAGCAGGTCAAGTACCTGGGAGTTACTCTGGATCGCCGGCTCACCTGGAGACCACACGTCAATATTGTCAAAGACAAAATCGTCAAAGAGATCTGTGCACTATATTCCCTGATTAACAGGAAGAGCAAACTGTCCCTTAAAAACAAAGTCACGATTTACAAAATGATGTTCAGGCCTGTCATTTTGTATGCCTCGGCCGCCTGGGGCCAAATCTGCAGGTCTAGCATTGACATCCTGGAACGGGCGCAAATGAGAGTCCTGCGGATGATAACGAACGCTCCGTGGTACGTGCGGAACGATCGAATCCTCGAAGACCTGAATCTGCCTTCTATCAGAAGTATCATTAGAGAACGCAATCAGAAAGTATTTGATTGTGCAATAGCTCACGAGAATCCGCTCGTGAGGGAAGCCACCGATTACAATATAGACGACCCCTCGCGTTTTAAACGTCCCAGGCACTCTCTGGAGTGATGGGTTACCTACCAATCCATACAGGGTAGCGAAGCTGCATCCTCATTAGAAATTACTATTTTTTCAAATTTTTACGATCGGAATTCCCTCTCGGCCATTGTTCGAGATACACCACCATGGCAAGGACTAGAGACCGGTCTCTAATTCTTGACCAACCAAATTCGAAATTCGTGAACGGCTGTGGCCCACTTATTTGATGTCTAAAGAGTAAGAGCCTTAGGGCTACACTCGGCTTATTAACAGTGATAGGAGATCCAGATATAGTCATAATTATATACTTGTTGATGGGCAATTCATTTATACTAATTTTTTTACGTGAAGAAAACATTGTAATATGAAGATTGTTGGTAGAGTTAGAATTTTTAGTCGTGTGAATTCATTTCTACAATCATTCCGGTAGCCAAGATATGTTATAATACAGAGTGCTTTCCGCCGGAGTTGAAATACTAGCTCAGTATGTGGAAGGTGGCCCCACACAATTAATTAAACAGTAGATTATAACAGAGTGTATAAGCCCGAAATAGGCAGTTTTCAGACAAGCTTCAACAACACATTTGGAAAGTGGTTCTTTGATATCTTTCTTTGGGTGTACATTGCGTGGTCTAACCAATTAAGTCTGCTGTCGAGCATCACCCAAAGGAATTTTACAGTGTTGCTATAGGTTTCTGATGATCTGATTGTGGAAGTTGATTTTCAGTTTTCTGAACATTCAGGCAAAGTCTGTTTGCAGAGAACCATTCCTTGGCTATCGACTATGCGTCGGTGTTCTATTTGGTTAGTGTGTTTGCCTACTATGGTCGTGTCGTCAGCAAATAGTATGGACTTCGTATTTCCAAATATGCCTGGGAAATCATTAATGTAGATTAAGAAAATCATAGGGCCCAACACAGAACCTTGGATTACCCCATGTTTTATCTGTAGTCTCGAAGATGTATTATTATTATTATACAGTGCTTCTCAAAAGTCCTCTCTCCCCTCTTATTTTTGGAACGATTATACATAAATAAGTGAAATTTGGAAATTGAATATTAAAAGTTGTTAACTTCCCTACTAGTGATGATAGATGACGAAATCGTCAAAGATGACGTCACAAGGCCATTGTGACCAATAATTTTAAATGGAACACTACGGCAAGCGATACCTCTTTTGAAAGGTATCGTAAAAACCTATTCAATGATACTAACTTTGTTTGTGCTTATTGCAGTTTTAATGGCTCATTAGTAAACATTAAAATTCAAATTCCATTCAGTATGATATTAATCACAGATTTAAGAATCAGTATCTACTTGAAGAAATTGCTCGAAGTGACCTCCATTCACTTCCTGACAGTGAAGTTTCCTATTTTGAAACTCTTCTCGTACTTTTGCGAATGTGTCTGCGGAAACAGCCTCACATTCTGCAACAATACGTTGTTTTAAAACGTCAATATTGTCAGGTTCAGTGGCGTAAACCTTCGATTCAAGGTACCCCCACAAAAAAAAATCCAAAGGTATGAGGTCCGGTGATCGAGCTGGCCATTCCGTTGAACCTCGTCGTCCAATCCATCTACCACGATACTCCTCATCCAAATACCGTCTCACTGCACCGTAATACCGTGGAGGAGCACCATCCTGTTGCAATGTTATTTTCAAATTGCCGAATTCTTCTGGATTATCCTCCAAAATTTCAAGGATTAACGGTTCTATTGCGTTTTGCAACAGCTCCAGATAAACCTCGCCAGTTGAATTAGTATTTAAAAAAAGAGGTCCAACGATGTGGTTTCCCAGGATACCTGCCCAAACATTCACCTTCTGGGAAAATTGGGTATGTGTTTCACGAAACAGGTGAGGATTTGCGTCACTCCAATACCTCACATTATGTGTATTTACATTTCCATTTAGATAGAAAGTACTTTCGTCACTGAAACAAATTGTTTTGACATAGTCTGGCTGTTGGTTAATTTTAGTTTCCATATTTTCACAAAATTCTAGTCTTCGGTCTGGGTCGTCGTCTGAGAGTTGATGAACCATTTTTAATTTGTATAAATTTGTTTTTTTCAACAACCTGTGTACTGTACTTCGATTGACTTCACAGGTAGATGCAACGTGGGTTGTTGAAGAAGTAGGATTAACTATTACTCCTGCAGGTATATACATTTTTTTCTCATCAGAAATTTGTGGTCTGCCAGATCGTTTCGCATCATTATTACTACCCGTTGTTTCAAACTAGAAGCTCCCTTAAATAAGTCCTCGAAACGGGGCGATCGGGAAACCTCTCATCAAAACTGCGTACTGCTGCATGAATATTTTGTCCAGTTTCACCAATAATTAGGATCGCTGCTACTTTATCACCTGAAGCACGTACCATTTCGCTTCTTGAAGCAATTAAACGTTCGGCTCACAACAGTTAAACAAATTATTAGAATGTACAAAAATATTAAAAGTACCAAAAGCTGCTAAAACAGTTAAACGTTCGATCAACAATACACAAATCATTAAATGTACAAAAACTTGGACAATTACAAAAACATCGAATTAGGGAGACTAACAAAAACGTCAGCTTATTTGACAACTATCCAGAGGCGGAGCTTGAATTTGGAATTTTAGTATTAACTGATTTAATTCATCACAGCTTTGCGTTTTTTAAAAGCGAGTTGCCAAACTTGCCATAAACACAAACAAAATTAGTATCATTGAAAATGTTTTTTCGATACCTTTTAAAAGAGTTGTCGCTTGCCGTAGGGTTCCATTTAAAATTATTGGTCACAATGGCCTTGTGACGTCATCTTTGACGATTTCGTCATCTATCATCACTAGTAGGGAAGTTAACAACCTTTAATATTCAGTTTCCGAATTTCACTAGTTTATGTATAATCGTTCCAAAAATCAGAGGGGGGGAGAGGACTTTTGAGAAGCACTGTATCTGACGTATTGCATGCGGTCATACAAAAACGATATTAAGAGGAGAACGCTGTTGATATCGAAGCCGTAATATTTTAATTTGAACAATAGTAAATCGTGGGACAGACAGTCGAATGTTTGGTCTAGAAACTGAGCCTGGATGACACATTTTTCCTCGAAGCCTTTCTGGATTTGCAGTGCTATTTCGAATACTTCACCGAAGAAAGGTATTATAGAAATAGGACGGAAGTTTGTTAATTGAATTAGATTTCAAATAGAAATTTTGAATTTGCAAAAGTGAAGTTACTTACTCGACAGGTGTACAAGAAACCATAAAAATATCTTTGTTACATCAAACATTGTATAACTTCACAAACATACATATTACAATTATCCCTGGTCCATGATTATTCTGGATTCCAATTATTAGAAATCAATATAACTATAGTTAATGTTCATTGTTGAAGTATATTTGAAGCTCGACATTATCTGACAAGATTGACCATGACAAGTGAGTTTCATGACAGGGAATCATAGAACTTTAAATTGGAAATGAACATGACAAGCTTCCGTATCAACTGGAACATAGATCTGATAATGATCAGTCTGATGAAAACCTTCAATTTTATCAGATGTATGTCAAGGTAATCCAAGGAACACCATCATGTTATTATGTATATTTGATTTCATCCATCCTTTTTCCAACTGGTTTTATAATTCTTGAGATGTATTATATTTATTTTATTTCGAAAGGACCCTATGGGCTCAGGCAGTCAAATGTCTGGCAGCGGGTCGGGTATTGATTTTTTGAATTTTTGGGCACATACCCATAATATATACGTTTGCTAGAGACTCTGTACTCAGTATCTTTTTCAACGTTTCTACTTTAAAACTTTACAAAGAAAAAAATCTTTCCCTGGGGCTGAATTTGGCTTATACTTTGATATATTATTCCTTATCTTAAATTGAACTGATTTTCAAGGACATTCATTAATGAACCCCATTAAGGATACAAAATAGTCTCTATGTTTGGTACTTCAACTGTAATTGGAATATTGGTGATAAATCTGGTTCTGGAAGTAGGTCTTGACCAATTCACTATGGCTGTCACGAAGATAAATTTCTTGTAGCCGGGTGAAATGATATTCTTTAGGAACGGCTATTTCCAACATTTAGCTCAACCCCAAAACAGAAGAATAGTAGTGCACTTGTTTGCTATTCAGTGATTTGTCATCAGTATGGCTTCTTTTCGAAACTGAGACGTTATGCACATTCAAGTTAACAACTTATTTTCATAATATAATTATGATCATAATTACACGGCTATCAGATCTGAAATAGTATAAATAATCGTAAAATTCAATCCAATTGATTTCTGGAGGGAATATCCTTTTAAATTAATGAAATTTTCAATGGGCTTATTAAGTGACCAATATATATATATATATATATATTTTTATTTTAATTTTATATATATATATATATATATAAAATATATATATATATATATATATAATATATATATATATATATATATATATATATTAAATAAAAATATGTAACACCTGTACAAATTTGAATACCTAAAATGAACGACCAAATATAGAACAAAAGTTACTAGGAAAAGAAAAACTAGACATTCTATTGAAAACAATGATGACAATCATCCTTAAACCAGACAAAACTAACAAAACAGTTGTCATGTACAGGAGCTAATACAAAGAGAAAATTCAGGACCTATTACAAGATACTCATACTTACAAAGAAATGAGGAGCAACCCAACAAACATTTTTCAAGAAAATAAATAATAATATAATAAAACATTGGGAAAAAAACAAATACATTTCTTCAACTATTGCATCTACACTGAAAATTCATAATGCTTTACCACCTAAAATTTATGGTTTATCAAAACTGCATAGAGAAAACATGCCACTCTGACCAATTATATCGAGCAATCAATCTCCATTTGAACAACTATCCAATTTTTCTGAAATTTTTTTGAGGAACATCACATGCAAAAGCGAATGTTTCATTGAAGACTCATTCCATTTCAAATCCCAAATAAAAAACATAACAGAACCACTCATTTCATTAGACGTCGTATCATTATATACCAACATCCCACTAATATTAGCACAAGACATAATTACAAAAAATTGGGAAAAAATCAAAAATTACACGTCATTACTGCTCACTGAACTTCAAAATGCATTAGAATACATCCTTTCTTCCACATATTTTCAACACAAAGATATAATCTACAAACAAATACAAGGCTGCGCAATGGAAGCAGCAAAATCAAGCGTCATAGCACAGCTCGTCCTTGAAGAGCTTGAAAACAACATAATACCTAAATTGAATTTCACATTGCCTTTGTATTGTAGATATGTGAAAAATCAAACTATGTCCAAGACATGTTCAACTATTTTCATCCTAAACTGAATTTTACAATCGAATCAGAAGAAAATAATAATATCAATTTCCTAGACCTAACTTTACACCGAACAAACAATACAATAAAAATAAGTTGGTATACAGAAACCACTTGGTCCGGTAGATATCTCAACTATAAATCAAATCATCCTTTATTGAAAAAAGGGCCGAGCAATTACCCTATTCCACCCTGAATATTGATGCAATTGAAAAAAAAAAAGAATTAATTAATAACAACTATCTAATAACCATGAAAAATTATGTTTTCAAGAACAGGACACATAGATGAACCCAAAAACCTCTCAAATAATCTTCATATAGAACTACCTTACATAAAAAAATTGTCAAAAAAAAATCTAATAATATTAAACATTACAATCTACAAATTGGACATGAAGGATATAATACAGTTACTAAAACAACCTTTGCTATATTGAAAACTGACAATCCAATAAACAAAAAAACACATGTAATATATCAAATTCCGTACAAAGAAGAAAACTGCAACCAAGTATATATTGGACAAACATTCCAATATCTAGAATCCAGAATAAATGAACACAAATACACAGAAAATGACGCAACTGCTTTGAATAAACACAAAAAATCAACCAATCATGAATTTAACTACAACGATACAAAAATCATAGCATCTGAAAAAAACACCAGCAAAGTGAATTCTTTAAGATGATCTTCATAAATTTCAACCCAAATTCATCAAACGATTAAACTGACATAAAAAACCTCAGTAAAATTTACCATAATATCGTTTAAAATCAAAACAACGACTATCAATTGGTTCTTTTTTGTTCTTCAATTTGACATGATGCATAACTACAAGAAAAATAAATATCTTTTATTTTTCCTCAAATAAAGCAACAAATTCCCCCCCTCCCCCCAAAAAAACAACAGAGGCAGCACAAACAAAAACACATTTACAATATACCAGCCGATTAAAAACCAGATCCCTCTCTTCGTGTTGACTCTTCCACATGATAACCAAAACAACAATTTAGCTCTGAATTCAATGAACCAAAATTACAACTAACCTTTCAGAGTTTCACATAACAAACATAGATGGCAACACAAACACAAAATCCAAACGCGATAACTGTCATAAACACTAGAAGACATCTAGTTGTCATAAAGTACTAGTTCTGCCTAATTCCATGCCTCCAGAACTAATAAGCAGCATATTTGGGTATTGAAAATAAGATTATCCTATTTCAACATGAAAGAAACTATTTTCAATAACACCAAGATGAAAGGGTAACAATGAACACCTAATCTACTATAACCACCCAATTGGACATAAATGTATAAAAAATTGAAAAAAAAACAAATACTTAAATGAAAAATACAAAATACCCCTCAAAAAAGTAGCATCTCATATCAACATGCTGACTTTTCTGAATAAATGTTTCAAGGTGAGAAAGAGGAAATATAAATGTAATATTTGCCATAACCATAACTCCCGTTTCCAGAAAAGTATATCTAAATATATAACTGAGGAAGTTTTGGAGCCTTAAAACGAAACGTATTAATAAATCAATAATGATTCACTGAACTTCCCTTATCCCAGGTATTCCCTATCAGGTGCGTCTGCCATGAATCGTCTGACTTCCTCTCGCGTCAAAGAATAAAATGTATAAAGATTTAGTTACCGAAAGAGACTGTTTAAAATTGCTTTCGGAAACTGCAGAGAATTACTCACCAAATCTAACAAGTAAGCCATCGTCGCACGATAATTCACGATATTAACTTTGTTATCCAATTTCCACTGACAAAAAAACGTGTATTAACAGGAATTAATAATGTTTTTTGATCCATTTTACAATTAATAACAGTTAGTGTCGAAATAATAAATATGAAAAAGTGCTCGGATTGGAAAGCATCTCACGCCCAGAGGGTAACATTCAGCCCGATGGCCTCTGACCCGAGGGATGAATGTTGCACGATGAGCGTTAGGATCTAGTAACACTCGTGGTGCATACCAGATTTTATTTATCACGAAAAATTCATTTTATTTTAATGAAAAACCGATTTTTAAATGGGTTCATTGGTCCTAGCATTTCCTTTCTACTTTTCCTCTTACAGTAGGCAAGGCATTTGTTGATATTTTGACGTTTGTTGAATATTGTTGTCAGTGTTTCATTATATTCAGTGAATGCCATTGCTGTTTTGTGTTATAAACTTCTTATAAAAGAAATGAAAATAAATACCGATTTACCTAAAATGTCTGAAAACCATGGTGTATTCACTTATACCTCTAAAATATTGGGACAAACTGGGGGACACCAGCCCACTTGATAAAGGGAGTTATCTAGAGTTTCAGATGGCGCCGGCGTCGTTTCTTTTCATAATTCAGTAAACTGCAATTACAGACCATACAGGGTGTTTTTGTGATTTGTGTCTCTGATCCGTTCTGTGATTGTACTTTTGTCGCCTTTGAAATTATGTCAATTCTTTGTGAAATATTTTGAGGTTGATTGATCGATGAAACATATTTCAGAACAAACTATTCCATGTACTTATGTCAGTGTAATATAGAATTTTCGAGAGGTGCTCCGAAATAATTCTAATCATGAATCATAATTTATTTTGTATGATTCATTTTCTATTGATACGGCTCCACCGAGTTGGTACTTATGTATTTCTGACCCTGTGTGGTCATGATAAAAATCTTATGATAGACCGGATAATGATTTTATGAAGTACTGTAAATTTACATACAATTACTTAATTTAGCTTTCAAACCAATAAAAGTACAGGAGATGCAATCTCTTTCGCTTTCTGAAAAATCTATATTCTAGCCTGAAGGAAGTGTTCTGCGACATATCTAAAGCTTTTGACTGTTACAGCTTCAGAGGACGAAGCTTCAATTGGTTCGAATCCTATCTGAGTGGAAGAACCTCTCAGCTTTTGGACAAATTGAGAGGTGTTCACTAGTTTGGCGGACAACACGACTATCTTATCGCAAGAACACAAATTACCTTCATATAGCGGAGTAAAAATAGCTTAAAATCATGCATTATTTTGGAATCCTAGAGGACTCCATGGATTTTCCTGAAACCTTCTGATATTACTTAGAAATTGCTTGCAGAAAAAAGTTATAAACTTATATTCGTGCGCTGCTTGTTCATTAATTGTTTAAACAATGAAAAACAATTTTGTTAGGCAAATTCTACCCAAATTGATGCTATAGGGGTTTTTGAGGTCGCTGAACCAGGATATGACATTGAAAAAACGCTGGCGTGGCCAGTCGTAAAAGTAGATTCCATGAATGATAATTTACAGCTACCTATTCTTTATTTATGTGTACATCACGGAAAAAAAAAATTCGGGTAAAAGTTGTGGAGCTAATGAAGCTCTATCAAATGACTTAGTTTGCCGAAATTGGGTATGGAAATGAAATATTGCGAATTTTTTTAAATCTTTCAACAGCTGCCATTTTGAGGCTATTGGACCATTTTCGAAATCAGCCAAGGTATTCATAAGAAGTATTTTTGTTCCATTCGGTAGAAAAATGTGGCCCCCATGCACCCTACAAATTTCGTTATATCCCATATATAAGTTTCAATATCACACTTTAAACTAGAGTTTTTGAAGCATGGCCTCAAAATTCAAATTTGTAATTATTTTAAATAATTCAATATTTTAAGCTCTGTATTTTTTCGAAATAAAATTTAAATTTTTTTAATTGTCCCTTTTTCATTTGTCATTTTGAGAGTAATCTGTGAAAATTTCAGATGTTTATCTTGAAAATAAAAAAAAATAAGATTTTATACAGAATTCTCCTTTGACGTAATTTCATTTACGTACTATTCCCATACATATTTTTTCACTTTTGAAAACATGACTTCTCGTTAACTGTATTCTTCTCCATTCAGTTAAATTTTTGTTATGTTATTTTGATGAATTAGATCAAAAGTTATAACAAATTTAGTGTAAAGTGCTCGTGGCTGCGGCTGGCTCCTCCAGCTCTGCACTTCAGGGTCGCCACCTCACATTTTTTTCGCACGTTGGCAAAAAAAAAAAACTGCAGCTTACAGTTTTCATTTGAAAAAAATATTTATATACCTTTTTTATATAAAATCTTCCATTCTTTCGAATGGCAGTATCAGTTTTTTCAAAAATTTATATATTTTTCAGGATATACAATAAACAATGTAATTTTGCAACTTATTTGTTAAAAAATGAATTATATGTTGCTCCTTACATCGTCACTAATGTACAGTAAAAAGTTTCCGTAGTCCCCAAACTTCCCCAAACTTCCCCAAACTTACTACTAGTAAAATGACTCGTATATGTATAAATTAATTTGAATCTACTCTGAGCTACCTTTGCCCATTGTAATAATTTTTTTCAACTTGTGATTTTAATGTATCTAGTAACTAGCGAGTCAAATAATTTTATTATTATTTTATATTTATTTTTTATTTTATATATATTTTGTATACAAATGTTCCCATGAGATGACAATCTTCTGACTAAAAGTATTGGAAAATTCCAAATATAGTGGATATTTCATTCCAAAGAGCCATGGGACCCTCTGTGACGGTTCGGAATTCACTAGCCAAAATCAAGATATCTTCATAGAATAAAAAGTCCACGCTAACTTGTGAAATTCATGTGTTTATTAAAAAGTGATAGTTGTCCTAATCATAGTTATTAGCCTTATCGATCTTGGGAGTGGGCCTTGTTCTTCCGAACAAGTGCTTGGTTTAGATCGCCCTCCTTCTCCGATGTGGGGTGTTACTGAAAAATAATAGGGAAGCATTAAGATTATTGTGTTCTCTCCTCACCTTTGTTAGTAGGGCTCACCTTTTCCGGAGAAGTCATTCCAAGATAGCTGGAAGCAGCCTAGACTGTCGCACACCAGGACTCATCGATTTCTCAACTTCACCAACAGATTTTATGATATCTACAATGAACTCTCTGATTTTGTTCATGTCAGGAGGTTGTTAGAGAGGTAATAGTCCGGCAGAGATGGACAGTGAATGGCTTGGTAATAGTTTGTATCGGAAAGTTTAATGGAACAATGTCATCGGGGACATTTTCCAATCCCACCAATTTTCAAGTTAATTAATCATCTAGAGACATCAGTCCACTCTCCTACCTTCCTCATTTCTTCGTGAAAGTTTCCATGATCCCAAAAAGGCCATTTGAGAAGAAATATCTTTGAAAAAATCGCCAGGTAGACTTCAAGAAAAATCTGATTTATGACAGACAGATGTAAACATTGTAGTAAGTTTCGAGGATTTCATCCCATTTCGCGCCATCTGTTCTGAGCGGGATATTGTTCGTGGAACTATAATCTTTGTAAATGATCAATTCACAATTTTTTGCATGAAGTAATGTTGACAGAGAAATAAAATTTCATAGGTATGAAGTTTGACATTTTGCGTGACACAAACAACAAACATTCCTTAACCGTGCCATCTACTAATGATGTTCTAAGCGGAATTTAACGATTTTCATTTGTTGTCCCCCAAAAATTCTTAACAAAATCGAATCAGTGAATACACCACTGTTTTTAGGCATCTTATATTTACCAAAAAATATCAGTGAAAATGCAGCCAAAGCAACCAAAAATCTATTGCCGGAGAAATCAGACCCTTGTACCACAAGAAATGAGAACTATTTATTCAATGGAAATTTAAAAATAGAATTATTGCCATAGATGAGACCGTGTTATTGGCGTACTTTCAGGGATTGGTATGTTATTTGATTTTCCTTTTATTAAGTTTATGTTTCTGATTGCTTTTTTTAATTTAAATCCGAATAATTTTCTCCAAATTCATTGTGGACGAAATATACTATTTTAAAATCTACACTGATAGTCAATAAAAATACCGATATTTTCCATTTTTCACGGTTAATAACATTCATCTAAATGTAATATAAAGGATATATTCCTATAGAATCCAATGTTTCAAAGCAGATCAAGTTCCTTCATTGATTAGTGATAAAGTAGTTCTAATAATGGGTGTTTTTGGAGGACTAAGGAGAGATGAACTTGTGAAAACGAAATAAAAGATATGGGTTGCTGTTTACTTGTTAAAATACCAGAAACTCAAACCGGTACGTCAAAAGGATTTAGTATTGTAGAGGAGAAGAAAATAGGGGCTTTGAGGCTGGTCAGAAAATGTCTATCCTTAAGACCCAGTGGAGTAAAGGATCTCAAATTTTTCCTTACGCACCGAAACGGTCGGACCACCGTCCAACCTGTTGGCAAAAATACCATAGGAAGTGTGCCTCCAATGAATGCCAAATACTCAAAATAAGATAATGCAAATGAATATACTGGACATTGTTTGAGAAGAACTTCGGCAACTCTTTCAATTGAGGCAGGTGCATCGTATGAAACTTCAAAAATGCACGGAAAATGAAAGAGTGCATCTGTGGCGAAAGGTTACATAGAACAGAGCGTTTTCTCCAAAACTCAACAAGATAGTAAATTCAGTTACATAATCACATGAATTTCCTGATGGTAATTTTATGAAAGAACTTCCAAGTACTAGTGGTCAAGTTTTCACTTCTAAAGTTTAACCAAAATCCGAAAATTTTGGGTCACATAATTTTTCCAGAAAATTCGAAAATTGCACTTTTAATTTTAATTAGGTAAGATTATTGACAAAAATTGGTTGTTCGACTTAGTTTGTTGTTGAGTATTGAGTTGTTGTTTGTACTTGTATGAATTTTTTTCCAAATAAATAATTTCGTTCTAGCTTTTGCTTTATTTCCCCTCGTACAATGAGCGGGAGTTATGGCCATAACGCCCGCTCACAAAGTTATGAGTGTATTTATAGCAACTGTATCCAAGGTAAATTATAGCTACTTATGTACCAAGTGCGTTATATAGATCTTAACGCCCGGAGGGTAACATTCACCCGAGGGCCTTTGGCCCGAGGGATGAATGTTGCCCGATGGGCGTTAGGATCTAGTAACGCTCGTGGTGCATAAAAGATTTTATTTTTCACGAAAAAATTATCTTAAACGACGTTGTTTACTTCATAAATTTCTTCTCATAGTATTTACTGCGTTCTGGTCGGCAACTGAGCACAAGTGAGCTTCTATGCAATTGCCATGGAGACATTGAAGAGGTTGCTAAGGGTTGTTTATTTATTAAAACGACGCTGCATTTTTGTAAGAATTGACAAGCTGGTTAGTGGAGGAAACTAAAAACGGTTGTGTTTATAATAATTATGGAGATCCCACAGAATGTGACGCTCAAAGCTGAAAAAGCGTTAGGAAATTTACTGCCTGTGAAATCCAAACACTTATACGAGAAGGAGTATGACCATTTTCTGAAATGGAAAGATAAAAACAGAGTGAATACCGTAAATGAAACTGTCTTAATGGCATACTTCCAGGAAAAATATTAATATTTTTCATTTATTTTACATTATTTCAGTCTGAACAATATAGTGCAAATAGTCTATGTACCTACCAAATACTCACAGCTGAAATCAATATTGATTGTTAAAGAAAATATTAATATATCAGCATTCAGTCAACTGATGGCATTTCTAAAAGGTAATTCAAAATCATACATTCCTAAAAAATCAAAGGTATTGGAAGGTGGACAAGTATTACTTTTCATAAGAAAAGCTCCAGATGATACTTTTCTGCTACATAAAGTTGTTCTGGTAATAGGCGTATTTGGAGGCTTAAGACGTGATGAAATGGTCAAGATGACATTTGATGATATTGAATACAGAGGAGCCGTTTTACTGATCAAGGTACCAGAAACCAAGACATGCACCTCAAAAAGTTTCAATATTGTTGAAGAAAGCGAAATAGGAGCCTTGAACGTAGATAAAAAGTACATTGCACTACGATCAAAAGGATGTAAACAACGTAGGTTTTTTCTAACCTACAGAAATAATAAATGCATTGAGTTACCTGTAGGTAAAAATACTATAGGAAGTGTTCCTTCTATCATAGCGAAATACCTAAATTTGGAAAACCCGAAAGGTTACACCGGACATTGTCTACGCCGAACGTCGTCAACGCTTCTTGTTCAAACTTGGTACTAATTTTTCAGGAACATTTGAAAATTGTAATTTCTATTTGAGAGAAAATAATTAGTCCTTTTTTTATGTACAGTCATAAATAAAAAAATTCTGAGTAATTAATTTTTTGAACTACAGAAAAAAACATTTAGCGGGCGTTGTAATTCATAATGCCCCCCATAACGCCCCGGGCGTTATGGGTCTGTTAATAGCAACCGTTGCCAAGGTATTATAAAGCAGTAACAATCAAGTGAAAAATAAAATAATTATTATACTTTATAATAATTACTAACATTCCTTGTTGTTTGTAAAGAGTATGACATAAAATGTTGTACTTCACACGTCCGGTAAACTTTTTCCAGTACTCGTCTCGAGATTCGTACTTCTTACTGGATAACGTAGTGTAAAAATGTATTTACCGGACTTATAACGTAAATTACAATCACAATAAATTTTGTAATTTTTTTATTCAATTTAATTTTGAAGAATCTTACATTGTTTCGGAACAACATACGGTTCTAGACAGTAATTGGAATTAGTGTTGGCAACCATCCCAACCATTGTTCATGGTCATTTCACGATTGTATGCGTAAGATTCAGGTGGGAACACACGCTTATTGCATACCGTTTTCCGATTCGATGCCGAATGGAAACTTCTCATTCAACAGCTAATTAGAACATATTATGCCCCGCGATGGATATGTGATGAACGGTCAATCACAGTAGGTTTTCGAATTTGAATAATTGTTTGATATTCATCGAGCGATTTTGAAGCTGCTATTTATTTCTTGAAAAAACCTTACATTACCCATTGATTTGTGAAGGTCATCTCTATGATGTACGATAATATTAGATTGAGTTTTTCATTCAAATCTTCGAATTGTTGGAGGGCTCGGGTCGAACATAATAACGGAGAATTTCTGATAGAATCAACCTATTGAAAAGTTTTGAAATCCTTGTAATATCCAACATGATTTCTTCTCAATGTGTCTGTTAATGAAAGTATTCGGTCTGTTATCACCAATGATCTTGATGGTGACTGGATATATTAGAAACGTCTGATGAGAGATAGTGTATGAGTGTGAGAAAATTAATATCGATAATACGGGTTTCTAATTGGAGATTCGAAGTAGATCCATCAAGATGGTATATGATTGTGTGGAAAACCAGAAGATGTTTTGAACAATTCACGTTGAAATTTTCGATGAAAATATTCCTGAAATGTCATTGGATTAAAAAAAAATCCCATACCGAACAGTAAATTACCAAAAAAGGGAGCCCCCATTCACCTCCTATCACTCTTACAACAACAGAGCTAGATTCAATTTGTCACTGTCTATCAATGGACTCCGAAATATCCAACGTTGTTGTAATTCAACCGACTCTCTAACACTTTATCTGGTCAGACTCGAATTAGAGTGTAGTGTACTTTATATTCACTGAAGTGTGAAGGTAAAACAAATATCGTTAGTTGATTTGCATAAAGGGAATGATGATTCTTGAATATAATGAAAAATCAAGAGTTGTCTTTAACATTTATTTACTTCGAATAAATTAGCTTTCTCACAATGCATCGATAGAGTTCTCACCATTGGTAAGCGGCGTTGAGCCCAGAGTATGATGTATGCGCTACTACTGGAGCTGCGGAGTAAGCCGATACTACTGGACCTCGTGCGGCATAGGAAGATAAAACTGGAGCGTGTGCAGCATAGGAAGATACAACAGGAGCCAAAGACTTAGTGACGACAGGAGCAGAGTAAGGGGTATGCAGTACTGAGTATGCAGGTGCTGAGTAAGCTGATACTACTGGAGCACGTGCAGCATAGGCTGAGACAACTGGTGATCCATGGCTGGTGTAAGTGCTGGTTACGGATTTTGATACAGGTGCAGCATAAGCTGATACCACTGGGGAAACAGCTCTGGTAAGGACTGGTGCAGAGTAAGCTGAGTATGCAGGTGCTGAGTAAGCTGAGTATGCAGGTGCTGAGTAAGCTGAGTATGCAGGTGCTGAGTAAGCTGATACTACTGGAGCATGTGCAGCATAGGCTGACAGAACTGGTGATCCATGGCTGGTGTAGGTGTTAGTAACGGATTTCGATACGGGAGCACCATAAGATACCACGGGGAAGCGGAGTAGGCTGATAATACTGGTCCCGCAGAGTAGGTGGCTACTGCAGGGGTGCCAATTAAGCCAGCATTAGCGTAAGCCAAAGCAGCAGCGAAGATGATGAACTGAAAAAAAAATTGATTCAAACTATCTGAAATCAATATCAATTATTCCTTACAATACCGATGAGTTATCAAACAAGAATACCATTGAGCTTCTCTGAAGAATTATATGACAATTCCTTCAAAGAATGTTCTATGAAAAGATTTCATTTTCTCAATAGGAAACCAATGTTCTATCAAAACAACAGTGTGTTACCAATAGAAAACTCATGTACGATTTCAAATTGTGAAAGGGCGATGCCTTTACTTGATGGAAATGTATATTCAAGGTTATAAACTATTTCACTACTCAATGATATTCAATGAACTGTGATTACAAAATCCCAATATGTGTTTCACTGAAACATTTCGGGTCGAAATGTCCATATCTGTGTGATGATATCCCTAAATAATGTTATAATAACGACGATAATGATAATAATAATTATGTCCATGAGCAAAATATAATATAATAATTATATAGTAACGAATATGCGTTAAATTATAAAAATGGACTCGGAAAGATTCATAACACTATGTTGATGATATTCCCATGGATACATCTCTGGTGTAATATATTTTTCTTATTTTTTAAACAAAACCACGTATTTATAAGTTGTTTTACTGATTTTTTTCTGAATTGATTGAACGAATTATATATACATATATAATATATATATATATATATATATATATATATATAGTAAAAGATAGTCTTTGCTGACTAGTTAGGTGTAACAAATTGATTATTGGGGTATGCAGCAAAAGAAAAAGTGTACTCTTTAAAGTTTGTCCAAGCTTTCGGAATGTTTTATTTCCATCTTCAGGGATAATCTTCGTTGAGATTAGTTTCTATGTTGTTTATTAATGTTCTTCATGTAAAGTACGGTGAAATATAAGTTCTCAATTTGAAGTTGTAAATGTTTTAAATTGTCAACTAATTATACACATTAAAATTCATTGAAACGTTACTAATTAAAATATTAAAAATATAAAGTCTGAAACATGTGTGTCTGGAAAAAGTACAATAGGTTATAAAATTTTATATATATATATATATATATATATATATAAATATATATATATATATATATATATACATATATTGAATTGAATAATTTGGGTGTAATCGAGTGAAAAATCAAAATTTTCTAGTGAATCAATCTGAGGGTTTTTTGTTTTCTGGTATTCAATTTTGTAATGCTGTTTCATTTTGTTGATGCTTTCTATGTTCTCGAATAATCAATATATTCAGATATGTTGAATTGGAACAATTGTATGAAGTTTTAGCTTGCTCAAGGTAAAATGAAATGTGTAGCTACTTATAAAAAATCATCATGTTGAGATTTTTTTAATAATATTTCCTTTTTTGTAGCTGCGCCTATATTTCCAAACTCGAAATGTAATATTACTATAGAGATTGCATAATGCCGAAAATGAAAAAATATATTTTTCTATTTGGAGGAATACAATTGCGATTTATACCACCAAAATACTCACTTTTGATGCCATTGTAGATTATCAACGTTCAATCGGTCAGAAACTGATACGCTTCAAAATGATTCGGCAGTTTTTATAGTCGTTGGCTTGATCTTCCACTCAACGTTTGCATGCGATACACTTTCAAATAAGACGAAGGTCTAGGACGTTTCCGCGATATTGTTTCGATTCGATGTTTCTGAATGAACATTCCTTTCGCGTGGAAATAAGCTTCGATGTCACTAATTACGATCCAAATATTAATCGTTCTAGAGGATTTTTTATTTTTTCATAGTATTTTTTTATGAAAGATACTTTGGAAGGAACATCTATAAATATAGAGAGGTTGGAAATAAAAATGAAAGGTGTGGGCATGCGATATAATCGAAAAAATCAATTGTGTTTTTGTACTAAAATCGTAGGAAAGCGCTTTCGTTTTCAAAGTCATCATCAGTGCTTATCTGTAAGTGAGAAATAGTTCAAAAATATCCAATTGTAATATTAATGATATTTATTGATGTAGTGTACAGTGAAGTACTTACATAAGTCGGTAAATTAGCAAAAAGCTAGAAAATTTAAAATCGGGTAAACCAACATTAAATGTGACACTATATGAATGAGTAGAATGTATTTCGAATTAGTACAGCTTAATTTGCTTTTCAAAGGTTTACAAGTTCAGTACCTTGACTGAGGTCGGCAGAACGTTGGACATGGTAACGCCATAATGGTTAGCATCATCTTTAAAATTTTTCAGCCTGTGAAATTCTGTTACTGACGATCACGAGTATCATAATTGTGTACTTGCTGATGTGCAATACGAATTTTTTTACGTGAATAAGACATTGTAATATAAAGACTGATGGTACAATCATCCCGGTAGCCAAAATGTGCTTTCCGCTGGAGTTTAAACACTAACTCAGTATGTGGAGAGTGGCCCCACACAATTAATTATAAAACAGATTATAACAGAGTGTATAATCCCGTGATTGGCGGTTTTTAGACAAGCTTCACCAACACATTTGAAGAGTTTTCTCAGAAGAAATATGTTCTTTGATACCTTCCTTTGGGTGTACATTGCGTGGTCTAACCACGCACCACCCCAAGGAATTTTACAGTATTGCTATCAGTTTCTGGTGATCTTGAAGTGGAAGTTAGATTTTCAGTTCTCTGAAAACTCAGGCAAATTTTTTCCGCAGAGTACCATTCCTTGGCTATCGACTGTGCGTAAATGTTCCATTTATTGAGTTCTATTTGGTTAGTGTGTTTGCCTACTATGGTCGTGTCGTTAGCAAATAATATGGAATTTGTATTTTCAAATATGCCTGGGAAATTATTGAAATAGATTAAGGAAATGACAGGGCCCAGGACAGAACCTTGGGGTACCCCATGTTTCATATGTAGTTTCGAAGATGTATTATTATTATTATATGCGACGTATTGCATGCGATCATTTAAATACGATGAGAACGCTGTTGATATCAATGCCGTAGTATTTTAATTTGAACAATAGTAAATCGTGGGACACACTGTCGAATGCTTTGGTCAGGTCTAGAAACTGAACTTGGATGAAATTTTTTTTCTCGAAGCCTTCTGGATTTGATCAGTCATTGCAAGAATCGCTGAAGCCGTAGATAAACCCTTTCTGAAGCAGAACTGTTGGGAGTCACGAATAATATTATTCACTAAGTGCTCAGTAATCTGAATTTGGAGTGCTATCCCTAATACTTTACCAAAGATAGGTATCATAAAAATAGGACGAAAGTTTGTTAATTGGAATAGATTTCAAATGAGAATTTGAAAAGGTGAGGTTACTTACTCGACAGGTGTACAAGAAACCATAAAAATATCTTTGTTACATGAAACATTGTATAACTTCACAAAAATACATATTAAAATCATCCCTGGTCCAGGATTGTCCTGGATTCCAATTATCAGAATTCAATATAACAATAGTTAATGTTCATTGTTGAAGATTATTTGAAGCTCGACATTATGTGACAAGATTGACAGGTGATTCACTATGACAAGTAAGATTCATGACATGGAATCATGGAACTTGAAATTAGAAATAAACATGACCAGCTTCCATGTCAATTGGAACAAAGATGAGAACCTACAATTTTATCAGATGTATGTCAAGGTAATCCAAGGAAAATCATCACATCATGATGTATATTTGATTTTATCCATCCCTTTTTCAACTGGTTTTATAATTTTCAAGATTTTGTTTTAGTTTACTTCGAAAGGAGCCGATGGACTCCAGCATCCAAATGAGCGGGTCGAGGTTTAATTTTTTGAATTCTTGGCTGGGCGCTACTTGACCTTGGTCCACTTAAAATTAAAAATAGACCACTAAATTTACATACCGTTAATATATACTTTTGCTAGAAACTTTGTACTCAGTGTTCCTACTTCAAAACTTTTACAGAGAAGGAAAATTTCCTCCTGTTGCTGAATTTGCCTTATACTTCACAAATTTCAAACCTAAAAATAAACGACCCAATATTGAAGAAAAGTTACTCAAAAAAAATAAACAAAATTGACATGTTATTGAAAACAATGATGACATAATCATCCTGAAACCAGACAAAACCAACAGTTGTCATGTATAGGAGTCAATACGAAGATAACAGTCCGGACCTGATCGGAGATACAGCGAAACGTATCCATAGTTAGATCCTGAATTTTACTGAATATAGTGAGTTATACTGAAAGTAAATAAAATAAAAAAACTATCTAGTGCCACACAAGCAAGTGTTTTTAACTACATTCAACTGTGAGTACCATAATCATCTTTGATTTGAAGTATTTCAACGATCATAGCCATACATCGGCACAGAGAGTAGCAATAAAAACACTGCGGGATATATCTACTTATCATTCAGTTGTAGTGCGGAGACAGGGCCGTCTCTAAATTATTTCTAATGATACTGAAACAGATACAAACGCCATGAAAAATAACGAAATGGAGATTCCTGACTACAGGGATCCTCCAAGAACTGTACCCACTAATGAAATACACACCATCAGCTCACAAAACAGAACTTATTCTGCAGCAGTCACCCAACAACAATTTCCATCCAGAGAGCAAGCAATAATTTTCACTTCCATTGAAGGAATTAAATTACAAGAATATATTATCGGGTTAGGAACGATTGTACATCCAAGAAATATTATTTTTTCCTCTAGAATATCCAACAATAGAATATGTATATATCTATCCAACAAAGATTTAATCGAAATCTTCATGACCCAACATGGCGCCATCACAATAAACAACCAACAAATCCAAGCTCGACGTTTAATCACCCCAGCAGTACGGTTGGTTCTATCAAACATTAGTCCTCGATACCACATAACATTATAGAAATTGAACTGAGAAAATTAGGACTGAACCTAGTATCACCAACTTCATTTTGAGGATTGGTGTGTCCGACCCAGAATACAGCCACATCTTGAGTTTTCGTCGTCAAGTATACATTAGTCCCACTGTTATACCACTCCCCGAATCACTCTTCATATCCCATGAAAATACATCATATCGCATATATATCTCACAAGATAACATGACTTGCTTCAACTGTAAACAAGCCGGCCATGTTGCATCTCAATGCACAAACATAACCTCACAACCCCCATCAGTCCAATCAACAAATATCAATACCCCAACACAAGAAGAAAATCCGGAAAATATTCAGAGGACTTCGAATATAGAAATACCCAGACTAATACCAGTACATCTGTTGGAAAACGATACCCCTCAGACCACACCCCCTGAAGTCGATCAAAACATAGAAACAATAAAAGCTCCAACCACAGAAAAACAAAACGATAAACAAATAGCATCTAAAAGGAACCTAAAAGAAATTCTAACACCTCCAGTTGAAAGTACACCTAACCAAGAAAAAACTATAGATAACATATTCCCCAAACCAGATAATCGAAAATTCAAAAAGGCTAAACATATAACAATCGATGAAAAATCTCAAAGACCAATATTAGAAATGATAACACCATCAAAGGAGTTCATCGAATCACACTCCCCACCGTTCATTCTAAATTATCAACAAGTTGCTGATCTATTTGAAAACACTGTCGGTTCGTCCGAACCAGAACAAATAGCATTGGGTTACACCAAAGAACTACTGCCTTTATGCAATATGCTAGAGAAAATATACCCTTATCTTACGGAAAGAAGTATAAAAACACGATGTACCAAGCTCCGCAAAAAAATCCTGAAGTACATCGACAGCACCCTAACAGAAGGAGAGAGCGACTCATCTCAAGATACTACATATTAGTATCCTCTTATTATCTTTCAATACTTCTTTCCAATGGCTTCCAAAAGTATTCTACAATGGAATATCAACGGTTATTTCTGCCACTTAGAAATGCTACAAGTCCTCATCTCGGAACAAAACCCAGCCATAATATGTTTACAGGAAACCAATTTCAAAAACGACAGAGAACACAAACCAAAAAAATACGAAGATAAAATTCAGGACTTATTGCAAGATACCCATACATACAAAGAAATGAAGAACAACCAAACGAACATTTTTCGAACAAAAAATAATAATTCAATAAAACATTGGGAAAAAACATAAAGAAAACATGCCACTTGGTGGGGGGAGTTTTTCATGTATTTGTGTGGTAGTGGTGTCTATTGCTCAACAGTTATGACGTCATACCTATATATTCTATATTGTAGTCATTGCGTGGAATGCTATAAATAAGGTTCCAGTTGAGTAATTATGGAATGCGACTTTTGAGAGAAGTGAAACATAATATTGGTTGGTTTTTGTCATAAGTTATTTGCAACTGCAGTTATTTTCATCAAACTTTAAACACAGACTTCTTTCAAACTAAGCATTATCAAACTGCTCAATCAATCCGAATTAAAAAAAATTGTCGGGTTTGATTATTCAATTAGAAAGTGCTACATTTCGGAGTTTGTGAAAAAACAATTCGGAGAAGTACTATGTTATTATTGCTATCACAACAACTGTCCAAAGTGACGACCCCCAACAGTAATACAAGCTTCTGCTCTCCTTATCAAAGAATTCCGCACCCGTTGAAAAATGCCGGGAGTGTTTCTTATCGGTTCGCAGCAAGCTATGATGCGATCCCTTAACATTTCCACGTTTCCAATGGGGCTAGCATGAACAAGTGATTTAAGGGGTCCCCAAAAGAAAAAATCGACGGGATTGAGGTCCGGTGACCTCGGGGGCCAATGCTGAGTGCCTCCCCTTCCTATCTGATGAATTTGCAGGGGCAGCATAAAGAAATGGACAAATCTTCTTCAGTTGAATTATTTTATTTTTAACTTCAAATAACATTCACAATACACAATACAATATTGTCGGCCATTATGTTATTTTTTATTACTAGTGACGCTAACAGTCCTACCACCATACCAGATTTACCATTGCTTTCTAACACACCCCCTCAATGGTAAATCGTTACTTTAAACCTAAATTTGAACAAAATTTATTTAAAGTAACCAAACACAAAGGCTTGGTGAACATATCTGCAAGTTGTTCACTTGTGTTCACATATTTTACATCTACAATACCCTCTTTGATTTTGTCACGAACAAAATGTATTTTAATATCAACATGTTTTAAACGTTTATGATATTCAGGGTTTTTACTAACTTTTATCGCTGATTGATTGTCTTCGAAAATCATAACACAAACATAATCACTATAAATTTCAAAATCATGTAACAAATAACGAAGCCAACATGCTTCACTTACTGCATTACTTAAGGCTACATACTCAGCCTCGGTTGATGACAGGGCAACCGTTGATTGCTTTTGTGATCTCCAAGATATAGAATTTCCAAATACTTTAAAAATATAACCAGTAGTTGACTTGCGGTCAGTCCTGTCACCGGCCCAGTCTGCATCAGCATATCCCTCAATAATATTATCTAACTTTGTACTGCTGAAAATAAGCATTGAATCAAGAGTTCCTTTAATATACCTCAACACTCTTCCAAGGGCTTGCCATAGTTCTTGGCTGGCACAAGTTTGATACCTACTCAAAATACTGATTGATATACATAAATCAGGTCTAGTACATAACATAGAATACATTATAGAACCTATAACTGCTCTACATTTATGCTCCAATTCTGGACTTTCAGATTTATCCCTTTTCAGTGTTTCATGATTAAAATTTGAATCCATAGGTGTTTTGGAAGGATTGCAATTTAGCATATTAAACTTATTCAATAATGATTTCAGATATTGTGTTTGATTTATTGATATTTCCCCCTTTGAAATATTTTGGTTAATAACCATACCTAAAAAATAATTGATAACACCCATATCATTCATCTTGAAATTTTGACCTAATATTTGTTTTATATTATTGACTTCATCTTCTTTTGTTCCAGCTATCAGAACATCGTCAACATAGAGTAAAATAAAAATTTTATGCAAGTCTGTCACTTTGACATATAAGCAATATTCATTTTCAGATCTTACAAAAGATAAAGAAGTCATAACATCATGAAATTTTTCATTCCAGCTCTTTGGTGATGTTTTCAAACCATACAGAGATTTTCTTAATTTGCAAACAGTTCCTTCTTCTTGTTCAAAACCTTTTGGTAAAGAAATATAAACCAACCCCTTAATATCGCCATTGAGAAATGCACTGCAAACGTCCAGTTGGTAAATAGTTATTTTCAAAAAGTTACAGATGGTTAAGAAAAATCTTACGGAAGGTAATTTTGCTACAGGTGTATATATATCCAAAATACACTCACTTGTTTGTTGAAAACCTCTGGCCACAAGCCTAGCCTTATATTTAACAATATTGCCTACTTCGTCCTTTTTTTCTTTGAAAACCCATTTACAGTCAATCACTCCAACACCTTTGGGATTTTCTTCCACAATCCATGTTTCATTTTCTTTCAGAGCACCTATCTCATTTTTTATTGCTTCTTTCCACTTCGTACGATGTTCACTCGACATAGCCTCTTCATAGGTTGTTGGTTCACCTGTTTCACACATATATGTCAATAAACTTTCATCGGCACCAAGTTCATAATCATCGAACCTCCTTGGTTGTCTCCTATTTTGTCTGAAGTTATATCTCTGCAGTCTAGTTTCATCCAACACTTCATCATCAAGGTCTTGATCATGATCAATGTCCTGAATAGTTTCTTCTATAATTATTTCATTTTCACGATTTTTATTTTCTGTTTCCTCAACTTCATGTTTTTCGAAATTTTCCAGTTGAACGATAGCCTCTGCTTCTTCTTCAGGAGCAGATCTCGTTCATTTTTCTTGTCTGGTAAAAATATTATATCTCTATGAAATTCCAACTTATTTTTCTGTGGAAAATAGACTCTGTATCCTTTCACTTCATCGCTGTATCCAACAAAAACACCTATTTTATTTTTTGGGTCCCATTTCAAGCGATTTTCCTTAGGAATGTGTACTGATACCCTTGAACCAAAGACTTGGAATTCTTTGAGGTTAGCTTTTTCTCCAAACCAGAGCTCATACGGAGTCTTGTTACTTATGGAACTTTTACCAGTACGATTTATAATATATGCTGCAGTATTAACTGCTTCAGCCCAAAACTTTTTATCCATGCCACTTATCATTGAACGTGCAGCTTCTACCAAAATTCTTATTTCACGCTCTGCTCTTCCATTTTGCTGTGGGGTATATACAACAGAACGTTGATGGCGAATGCCTTGTCTTTCGAGTAATTCTTTTACTTCGTGATTTATAAATTCTAGACCATTGTCAGTTCTGAGTACTTTGAATTTATTATTTGTCTCTCTTTCGGATAGAGCAATAAAAGTTGCCAAGTGCGTTTTAACTTCGGATTTATTTTTCATGAAGAACACAGCTCGGTAAGACGAAAAATCGTCTTTTAACACTAGAAAATAACGAGCTCCACCAATCGATAAAGTTTCCATTGGGCCACATACATCGGCATGAACTAGTTCTAACGTTTTAGAAGCCCTCGAGTCACTTACGGGATGAGGCATTCGGTGCTGTTTGCCCGACAAACATTTTTCACACACAAAGTCTTTTTCATCATCGATAAAACTTACATCATTGCATTTCAAAAATCGTTTTAAATGCTGAATATTTTGATGTGCTAAAATATTGTGCCAAAGGCTAATGTTTTTGACAGTTTCTACGGCACATGTTATATCACCGCTACCGTCATAATCGCCACGGGTGTGTTCTATCATGCAAAATGGGTTAGCTCTGGAGTAGGTTTCAGAATTCTCTCGAATGAAGTCCATTTTATAAAGTTTGTTATTCCTATATGCAACTGCACACACATGTCCTTCATTGTCCATGATTTCACACTTGTTGCTTTCCGACACCATGTGAAAACCTTTATCCAACGCACATCCGACTGAAAATAGGTTAAACTTGAGTTCTGGCACATATAACACGTTTGACAGAGTGGTTTTTAGTAGTTTCGTCCCATTGAATGCCCACAATTTTACTGTTCCATAGCCTTCCACATTTAATAGGTTTCCATCACCAACTTTTACCTTTCTTATTTTCTTCACTATAACGATATTCTCGAAAAATGTATCATTCCAGCACATGTGTTCACTTGCACCAGTGTCCATACACCAATCATCGGCATTGAAGTTTTCGGAATATCCAACAAATGCATTTGAAAGTGAAGACTTGTTTCTTTTATCGGTTCTATTTTCTTCGCGACCTTTACGGAACCAACAGTTTTCCGTTTCATGTCCAGCCTTTTTACAATGGGTACAGTTTTTCATTTCTATTTTGGCTTTCTTCTTGAAACAATTTCTTGCATAATGTCCTCCTTTATGACAATAGTTGCACTTCACAGTAGGTTTTCCACCCCCTTTTTGCATGCTGTCTTTCATTTTACTTGTACTAGCTGCTAGTGCTGTGTCTCTTTCAAGGGACATTGCTCGTTCCTCTTCGATTAGCAATCTAGAAGTTAATTCTTCTAATGTCTGTTTATCTTCAGACACTGACTCCCAAGCAGATGTAAAATGTTTATACTTATCTGGAAGGGACATCAGAATTTTTGTTATTATCATTTTGTCTGACAAAGTTTCACCTGCCTGCTTCAGTTTGTTTTTGATCTCTTCGATCTTTGAAATATATGAAGAAATAGACTCGTTCCCAAAATCCATGAGGAAGAATTTTTGTTGAAGTAAGTGGACACTGACCACTGATTCTTTGTCATATACTGATTTTAACTTTGACCACATTTCATTTGAAGTTTCACAAGACAGTATGTGGGTCAATGGCCCCTCTTCCATCCTCGTTACTAAGAGTTCTTGGGCTTTGGCATCATTTTTTATCCACGAAGCTATCTCTGTGTCTCCGTTTGTGGGTTTTGTCTTCATGCCAGTTACAATTTCAAACAGCCCCTGACCTTTCAATATTACTGACATCTGGAATTTCCAGACTACCCAGTTTCCACCAGAGAGTTTAACACCGGCAACGAGTTTTTGATCCATTTTATTTCAGCTTACAAAACGCCGTTCTCTGCTAGGAGGTTTCCCGCCAACAAGAAAAACTTGCACAGCTACTAGTTTTTTTCTTCTTTATGCTTTACGAGTCTGGGCCCATAACCTGATGAATTTGCAGGGGCAGCATAAAGAAATGGACAAATCTTCTTCAGTTGAATTATTTTATTTTTAACTTCAAATAACATTCACAATACACAATACAATATTGTCGGCCATTATGTTATTTTTTATTACTACTGACGCTGACAGTCCTACCACCATACAGCAAACAAAAAACTTTTGATTTCCCTGAAACTAACTAACATAGTTGCCAGATTTACCATTGCTTTCTAACACTATCCTAAGAAATTTCTTGCTATCAGACTAAAATGAGCAGGGGCTCCATCGTGCATAAACCGAGAGTGATTTCGGAGACCAAAGGAACATCTTCAATAAGCTGGGGAAGCTTGTGTTCCAAAAAATTTTGGTAAGCATCTCCATGCAAACGTAAGGGGAGAAAATAGGGCCCAATTAAATAATCCCCAATTATGCCTACCCATACATTAAAATAGAATCTGTCTTGGAAATGAGTTTTCGTTATCGCATGTGGGTTATCTTTCGCCCAGATGTGGTTGTATGGAAGTTCATGATACCATTTCTTGAAAAATTAGCCTCATCTGTGAAGAGGATTTTTGATAAAATTGGGGGATGATGCTTTTCTTTGAAGCCATTGAGCAAATTCGATACGTGGTTGAAAATCACGTAGCGTAAGTGCCCGGACACGCTGAATATGATAAGGATATAATTGCTCTTCCTTTGAAATTCTGTAAACGGTCATGTGACCCACATTTAAAGTATGACTAATTTTTCTTGTACTTGTCTCTGGATTTTCACCAATTTCTTCGAGAACCGCCTCCTCCAATTCCGCAGTTCTTGTAGTCCGTGGCCGTCCTACTGCAGAATTTCCTTCAAAGCTTCCAGATTCGGAAAGTCGCCGGAAAAGATTCGCAAATGTCGCTGCACAAGGAGTGACGCGTTGGGAATACTTTTT
This sequence comes from Gonioctena quinquepunctata, assembly GCA_018342105.1. Taxonomy (NCBI): domain Eukaryota; kingdom Metazoa; phylum Arthropoda; class Insecta; order Coleoptera; family Chrysomelidae; genus Gonioctena; species Gonioctena quinquepunctata. Next base: position 130,134 of record JAFIRS010002074.1, on the reverse strand, counting down.
CTGATAGATGCATCTGGCCTCGGTTGAATTTCCGTCAGCCAAGTCGTATGCAAAAACCATATCAGCCATTTCAGCATTCGTAAAGTCGGGCATGGTACCAAAAAATCACTTTATAAACTCCAAACTGTGAATTTGTCAATGAATAGTTAAGAATGTGACAGCGAACTTCTATTTTTATAAACGAACGTTCATAGCCTACTCGATTCAATTAACTTAATTTGCAAGCGGAGAGTGACAAAAATTATTGAAATCAAATTTGGCTATACTGATTAGGCAGTTTGATAATGCTCAGTTTAGAAGAAGTCCGTGCATACTGCGTTTGATGAAAATAACTGAAATTGCGAAAAACTTATGACAAAAACCAACCATGTTTTGAAAAATTTCAACAATCTGTATCTCGAAAACAAATCATTTTTCGAAAAACATTTCATAGGAAAAAAGTAGTTTATTTTGACAAAACATAATTAGTTTTTGTGATGTTCTCAGCAACTTCACTTAGCGCCCTAGGAGCTAAGTAACATGCATCGATATAGAAAATTGTAAATATCTCGAAAACGATCACCTCCAGCGTTGTTGAGGAAGTGTACCTTTTTCACTTGGAAAAGGTGTGGAAATAAGTTTTTTTCATGAAAAGTTCCAAAAGTTTACTGTCAAAAATGTTAGGGCAATTTGAAATAAATAATGACAGCGTATGCAGCGCCCTCTAGATGTTACATGAAAATTAATACGAAATTATGATTTTCCACGTCAAAAAAACGCCGGATACCAAATTTCGTGCAAATAACTTATTTTTTGCAAAAGTTATTTTTGAAAAGCGAACAAAAAAATTTAATTTCAACACCCTGTATCTCCGAAACGAAGCATTTCCGGCCACAAGTTTATATGGACTTTTTTTCTTGAAATTGTCTCAGGAATACGTCACTCGAATATTTCAATGTACTTATGTTATACCCTGTATAAATTTCAACTACAAATATGTTTTTCAGTAGATTTCCATAGAAATACTACCTATTGAGTGTAAGTCACCACGTCAAAACTTTCGAGTGTGAGGGTGTTTCTTTCCTCTTTTTTCTAGCATTTTTCTGTAAGAATATATCAATTTGAGGTTACAGAAAGCTCTTCGAATTAGTAGATTAACATGGCCATTGAAATTGAGGGAGGAATCAAGTATATCTCCCAGTTTTTTTGAGAGAAAGGGGTGATACTTTCCTCAATTTTCATACTCAACTATCGAGTTTCTGCTACGAACATGAGTGGCGTTTTTGCCAAAAAGAATAGCAGATGATTTCGATGGGTTTATTGATAGGCAGAAGTTTTAAGATATGGAGGAGATAGCTTCCAAATCATAATTGAGTTGAAAGTTTGCCAGGGGTCTGGATATCATCCGCATAGAATTGAGTACTACAGAATTGTATGTGTTTATTAAATTCGTGGGTATAGAGTATAAATAGCAGCACAGGTCCCAGTATCGAACCCTGAGGAACTCTGTTTTCCATGGCTAGAAAATCGGAAAAGTGATCCACGGTACCCAACAAGCAAGTTGCAGCAGCAGAAAACTCATTATAAGGAAGTATAGTCAACAATAGCTGATGATTGATCCGATGGAAAGCCTTACTGAAGTCGAGCATAAGCAAAGCGGTGAGCTGGTTTCGATCCGTGGTATCATCTGTAACCTTGTTTAACGTAGGGATACAGCTGTGTTGAGATCGTAAACCAGACTGATTGGAGGGAATAATGCTGCAGGATTGTGGGTGACACATAATGTGGGGGATAATTATTTTTTCAAAAGGCTTCAGATAAGGTACACATGATGCTAATAGGACGAAGTGAGTTGTTATCGATAGATAAGTTGAAGGCGTGACAGAGAATAGGGGGAATTATAGGGCAGCAATACAATAACATATCAATTTTAATTTTGTCGACCACATATGCTTCAGATTCAATAGATAGAAGGACTTTGTGAATGTCGGACTTGAAAGTGAAAGTGAAGTGTTCATTAACTGGTCGAGTGTTATCTGTATAAAAATTCAAGATATCAGCATCTGGAGAGTGGTCACTCATGGGGGAGTTAACAAAATGGTCATTGATGGCTTGATGGTTTCTCAGGAGCTCCAGAATTACACGGGTTACATTTTTAGAATGGATGTTCAAATTCTTCAGCTCCATACAGAGATTTTTATTGTTTCCATTGTTAATTATTTTGAACTGGAGGTATGTTTTTTTCAGGTATTCAGTTTCATTGTTCAGATCATTGTAGTAGATCCAATGTCTCACTTCTTTCGTTCGATTATATTTTTCAAGAGCCCGATCTCCGGGTGACATATTTTTTTATAATATAGGTAATCCAGAGAGATCGAATAATTGACTTTCATCAATATTATCGGATAGAAGAATAGGTGAAAAGTCAATGGGTTCAAAATGTACTAGAAAATGAAAAACGAGTTCAGAGTGAATGCTTTGAAGTCACGAAGTGTATACAGGAAAGGCTTGGCCTGTTCACTCGTGGATCCTATGCGACAATATACTAATGGTCAGATCAGCCAGTGTCTATAACAAGTGTATTGTTGCGATGGATTTTCTCAGATGAAATAATCAAGTCAAGGATTTTTGCACTTGTTGGACTCGGGCGAGTGGGTTCCTTAACCACGCATCCAAGATATCCATGATATTTTCGTAGAGCTAATATATATATATATATATATATATATATATATATATATATATATATATATATATATATATATATATATATATATATATATATATATATTAAGGTCCCCTGTGAACAGTACTTCATCAAAGTTAGGCACGACCATACAAATAGATAATTCCACGTCATTACGAAAATTTTCAACAAAAAATTAAGGAGGTCTTTATAAAACACCCATAGCATATTTTTTGTTGAAACATACAGTACAGTACAGTAGGTTGAAATTGACTTCCGAAATTTGAATATATTTTTTGTCAATTACAAGTGAAGCTAATAAAAGAGTGTTAGAAAAATAACCTTTTGATCTGCATAATAGTGAAAACATAAGGTTGTATTTCTTTTTCGAATTTCCCCAATGTTGATGGAATTTGGTCAAATACGATAAAAAAAATATTTCTGATGCAATCAATTATATGAAATACATTGAAATCCTTGTAGGTACTATCCAAATTTATTCGTACGTGTAGTAGTAGTAGTAAAAAAAATTGTATTCGGTCTATCATCAACAAATGTCATGATGGTGGCTGGATATATTTGGAACGTTTATGTATTTCAATGAAAATGTAATGCTGCTCTCATGGGAGATGGTCTATAGATGGAATTATTATAAAGAATACTGGTCTCTATTTGGATATCAAAGTTGGAATATGCAAAACACCCATAAAACATTTTGAACGCATCCGTAACGAATAGTCATTGTATTTTCAACTTTTCTAACTTCAAAAAAACACTCATAAAAAATAAATTTTTATTTTATACTACTTTACCTATATAATTTCATAGAAAAACTATCTATTACGGACTTACAAAAAAATTGGTATATCTTCTTAGAAAAAAAATAAATTGTTTCAAAATACATATTATATTGTAAAACAAAAAACATAAAAACAATTTATTAATTTATCAGTTATCGTTTTTTAACCCAAATTAATACATTTGTGTCTGCTACATTTAAACATTGAGTACATTTCAAACCTTAAACCAAACTAAGAATTGAAAAATGGCTCATTACTTTGGATTTCAATAAAAAATAAACTTGAAAAATTAAACAAAATTAATCAATAACAAATTCAGTACGAAACGATATAGGAACAACACCAATTGAAATCGTAATTCTAGAGGCAAATTTAACCCATATTAGTGAGACAAAATATTTGTTAAAAAGATTAAAATTACAACTAGAGGACAAACTCAGTTTTGCGTTTCTTTGAATTTGCAAAACAAACTATAACTTTCTCTGTATCTATCCAAATATTGCGGTGGATGTGCAAAAGGACAAGACCTGCTAAACGTTTCTTAGTCATCTTTGATCTAAGCCACGTTTTGAGCCGCTTTAAAGTCGAAAAGGACAGGGCAGAGTTAGCAAAAGTTGTAAAATTAATTTTATATATCCAGTTTACTCAAATCCGGAAGGTTTTGGTTTTGACATTTATTTTGCGACAATTTTAGCTCTCATTCTATTTTTACAAGCTTTTATTTAGTTCGTTCGTTCGTTAGGGTCAAATCTTGAATTTTGACCAACTTCTAGTCGTCCGATTAATTTGAAATTTGGCAGGTGTTCATAATTCCAGTGAAATGCATTATGGAATTTGTGTTTGAGAAAAAAACATTATAGCGGCTCAAAAATGGCGACGAGATTCAAAATTGGTATGCGTGGGTTTTCGGGATCGGAGATTATGAATTTCTGTCGAAATTTATAAATTCAAGATGGCTGCCCCAAGATGGAGGACGAGTTTTGTAATTATGGTCTGATTTGATTCAAAATTGGTATGTGGGTGTTTTCAGGTTCGGAGATTATGAATTGTTTGTCAAAATCTATAAATTCAAGATGGCGACTCCAGGATGGCGGACGAGTTTTGTGATTATGGTCAGATTCTATTCAAAATTGGTGTGTGGGAGTTTTTGGGGTCGGAGATCATGATTTCTCTCAACTCAAAACTTTCGGGAAAGATACCTTGTAATAACGATTCTCTATTAGAAATGAACAAATTGAGGCGAACTTACTAAAGAGCAAAAAATGAAATAACTAATAAAAAGCCTTTATGTTAGACGTGTACTAAAACGTATAAAACAAATTTGAGTCATTGCTGACAATGATTTAATAATTTTCCGTTGAATTATTTGGTTTCAAAAAGCTTGTCGCGCTAACTGTAATAAAATCAATACTTCGACAAGTTGTTACTTACCAACCAATCATTGTTCAATGAAATTGATTGCTACCTACGTTCATGAACACTTTGCGCGACAAGGTTTTCAAAACCGAATCATTCAATAAAAACTAATTAAATCATTGTCAGCGATGACTTAAATTCGTTTTATACGTTTTAGTATTTTTTATTTTTTTATTTATTAAGTAATCTACAGAACAGGCAGTTCCAATAATCGATTACAATATATAAAAACTAAGTGAATAACCATTCTTAAAATAATACGATGACTTGAACAAAAAATTAACTCCAGATTACCTGAATCAATATCAAATTGAGAGACACATTTATGTGAGGATGACAAGTAGACCTTCTACATTTAAATTGGCTTTCTGTTACAATTCGCATTTGCTTCTAAGGATGACATTTCAGTTTCAATTTTTTTTCTAAATGTTTTAACATTACATTTAACATAGAAATCTATATTCCTCAAATAATTAGCAATAGAACACATATTGTATAGTGGGGAATTTAAACCTAGGTTGGTTCATGGTTTAGGCAAAACAAATATATCTCTTTTTCTATTATTACGGTATTTACTGCAGCTCAGACTGATTTGTGACAACAAGTGAGGGTTATCTATTTCATTATGTAGTAGCTTATAGAAAAATAATAAAATAGCAATTTTTCTTCTAAATTCTAAGGTTGTGAATTCAAATTCACTTAAGGAAGTATGACACGGCTTACATAAAAGTTTGTCTTTAAAAAGTTTTTTTTATTAGTTATTGAGTTTATATCACATATCAAATCCATAGTCTCAATCATTTATTATTGAATTTCGAAATAGTAATGTATATTGTAATTCAATAATAGTAAGCTGCTATAGGTATTTAGTAGCCAGAAAACAAGCATATTTTTTTATTATTATAGATTTGCCCTTCCTCAGCACTCAAAACGTTAACCTCCTCTGCGGTTATGATGAAAATTATTTTTGTTTACGAAAATACTTTTCATCAATACCTTTGTATGAGTCAGGTTAGGCCAAATCGGCCGGGTAGTTTCAAAATGAAACATTGAAAGTAATTCTTGATCTCTCATTTCCCTACCAAAATTGGCAAACTATAGATCGTTTGATACAGTTTTATGAGCTCCACAACTTCCTTTCGAAAAGTTTTTCTCTAAGATGTACACACTAACAGAAAATCGCTGTAAATTACAATTGATGTTTTTCAATGGATTTATAATTTGTGTTTGCCCTGTATACTCCTTCTATTTGAGGTTGATTCGTTCGTGTCAATCAGCACTATAGGTCAAGTCAGAACGTCATTGAATTTCTTGTATTCAAATTAGAACTATATAATATCTAAGAGTTATTACTTTTCGAAATGATATGGATATTGAATTTTTTTTCGATGGCTGCGTAATTTTTTTATATTTGCAGTAGCTACTGTTCTGGATCTGAATTAAAAACTTTTTGACATGATTATGGAATTCAGTTGTTAGAAAAATTAGGCAGCGTTTGCTGATATTTGAATCATTCTCCAGCTTTTGATCTTAGAGTGTGCATGAAAACTTTGTATTCACTAGAATGTGAAAGGGAACAGTCATTCTGTCAGTCGTCGATTTGTATGGAAGCCATATATGATATCAGAATGTGTTTCACGTGTGGGTGGAACACTGAAAAAATGTAAGTTATATTTAACATTTATTTATTTTGAATAAATAAGCACTTTTTACATAATGTTATAGCATCGACAGACTTTTCACCATTGATAAGCGGCATTGAGTCCAGAGTATGATGCATGAGATACTACAGGGGCAGTGGAGTAAGCGGATACCACTGGAGAGTGTGCACCGTAGGAAGCACCGTAAGGAGCCAAAGACCTAGTGAGAGCAGGAGCAGAGTAAGCAGATACTACTGGTGAGGTGTATGCGGATACTACTGGTGAGGAGTATGCAGATGCTAATGGCGAAGAGTATGCAGCTGAGGAGTATGCGGTGCTGAGTAGCAGGTGCTGAGTATGCAGGTGCTGAGTAAGCTGATACTACTGGAGCATGGGCAGCATAGGCTGAGACTACTGGAGCATGTGCCGCATAGGCAGATACAACTGGTGATCCATGCTGGTGTAGGTACTGGTAACAGACTTCGATACTGGGGAAGCATAAGATACTACTGGAGCGGCTGAATAGGCTGATACTACTGGCCCAGCAGAGTAGGTGGATACTGCCGGTGCGCCAAGGAAGCCAGCATTAGCGTAAGCCAAAGCGGCGGCGAAGATGATGAACTGAAAAAAAAATACGTTTGATTTAAGTTATTGAAAATTTCCCTCAATTATTTTCTAGAATGCCGATGAGTAATCCAACAAGAACACTAGAACACTTGAGGTTCTCTGAGAAATTCCTCCAGAAAATGTTCTGCGAATTATTTTTTCTTCACGTAGTCGATTGATGAATCTATCGAAACAACAGTGTGTTACCAATAGAAAAGTCGAAGGTGATTTCAAATTTTGAATAGACGATACCGTTACTTAATAATTCCTATTTGGAGTAAAAAAAATAATTTTACTACTTATACGTTATTCGATGAAATCTGTTTTTTCTGTTGTTATTAAAATGTACATGTTTATCTGATTGACTCCCTATTATGTCCAATGATAATGATGATACTCGTAGTTACGGTATTCTTATTAATGAAGTCCATGAAGAAATCATAATAATATTAAACAGTAACGAATATGGGTTATTTTATAACAATCAAATCATAATTGTATGATTATATTCACATATATATTCATTTATGCTTTTCGGGGTGGTATATTCTCCTGAATTCACAAACAATACTAGGTTCACTGGATGGGTTCAATGAATTTTGTTCCAAATCGATTGAATTAATTAATATAATTTTAATATTTTTCGAATGATGTAAACGAATACCTTGCCAATTGTACATCAATAATTTGGATGCAATTATAAGCGGATCATCAATATTGTGCGGATTTTCCTGCTGAATAAATCTATATATATATATATATATATATATATATATATATATAATAATAATAATAATAATAATAATATTTATTAATCTGTTCAATATATAAACAATAGAAATACATTGTACAGACTTTTGATAATAAATTTTCACATTTTACATTCAAATATAGGTGGATATGTGAACAAATAAATATGAGAATACACCATATAAGGCATGGCCTTGAATGGTGTCAAGTTATACACATTCTACCTGAGATTTGTCCCTATTCATAGTACTTATAATGTGGGGGTTCATTAAGAAAAATCAGCGATTTGTGAATAATGACCCTCCATCAAATATAACTTATTATGTGCTCTTAATAGGTTATCCTCAACGAGTTATAAACATAGAATTATAAAAATAAAAATAAATAATATATAAATGAAAATAAATAATATATAAAAATAAACAATTCTAACAAACTCTTGAGTTGTAGAAACATCTAACAAAACTAATCTGAACTAGTGTACCTATAGTTATTAATTATATTACTTTAATATTGGAATGGTAATTATTTCTCACATCAATGAAGTCGTGTAATTGCGATCGAGGAATTTGAAATATCCATTTTTCCACTTTAGTCTTGAATAATTTATCTTAATTTATATTTTTCATTTCAATCGGCAGAAGATTATAGAGTTTTGGTCCCAGATAGGTATGACATCTAAGTGCAATATTTTTTTCAGGTTTTGGGATTACTGACGAAAGTTTTTTGTATCTCGTATCGTATTCATGCTTAATAGGAATTAAGGTATGTTTCTGTTGATGTTGTTTAATAAGGATGTTATAGCAGAATAATTGGCGAGGATCTAAAATTTGTGATTCTGTATATAGTATATTTGATGGATAATCTCTCGTTTTTTTGTAGATGATTTTCAATAAAAATTTCTGCATTCTTTCTATTCTTTGAATGAATGTGATTGCAGCACCACCCCATGCTACTACTCCATATGTTAGATGTGATTCACATAATGCGTAATATAGAGTTTTGAGGTATTGAATTCTGAAGATTGATGAGAAGTATTTAAATTTATAAATCAGATACCTTAATTTTTTTCTGGCTCCCATTTCAGATGATTGTCAATGATGACTCCAATATGTATATATATATATATATATATATATATACACAGTCTCCGCGATAAACATATGGGAATTGTTTTTATTAATAGTTTCTCAGAAAATTTCATAATTCATAAAAGTTGTTGCATTCAATTTGACTGTATACGCGCGGAGCCGATATCAGCAGCGGCGTGCGGTTCAGCGGGAATCGGCCGATATTCAAAATTCACTATGGAGTTGTTATGAGCACTCCTTATCAAGTATTTTAAATATAGCCATATGTAAACTGAAACTGAAGAATGCCAATAAAATAAATCAATTTTCGTTCGAAATAAAAAACGGTCGCATTAATAGTAAAATTTATATGACAACTCATAAAGTCGATACTTCCTCTATTATTTGTGTCGGCACATCAATCGAAATTCCAACCATATGTTCAGACATTCATAACTAATAGTACGCCGGGACAGATGAATGACCCGCGGTCTTTTGGAAGCGATAATAGGCTTGGTGATATATCATGGCGGCGTGTCAACTCAAACGGGGTACTCACCGACTCATTAATTATACTTTTATTGTTTTAGGGCGGCATCGTTTGAATACCAACACTATATATATAAGATTCTCCCTACTAGAGCTCTCTACTCTCTCCTCTCTTCATTCAGAATCCAGTCGTCGATCTAGTCAGTCAGTACCAAGCTAGTTCAGCTTCATTATGAAGCAAATAAAAGTAAAGTTTAATTTCAATTAGCGAAGATGAAGTCTCATCTTCCTACGCGAAATAAGCGTAGACTCCGTAGAGTTTATCTGAAGTAGCAAATTAATCAACCATATGCAGAATCATTGTGAAAGTGTAACTCATCAGAAATCATCTCAGTAATAACTAAATGAATGGAATTAATATTTATCAAGAAGCTAAATAATCGTATTGCCACAAGTGACCGCGTAATATTATTTGGAAATAAAATTGAATAATTAAGTTTTAATTAAACTATTGTGTATTACTTCAGTGGACGGTAAGAAATCAAACTGTTTATTTGGCAAGGTATATATGTATAGTGTTAAAGAAAATATTCCATTATTGATTTCATAGTAAAAGAAATTATTGATTCAACAAAAGTAAAATTATTATCAATTGTTTAAAATAACTGAAGAACAGTTATTTTAATTGTCAGCTCATATTGTTTCTCATTTTAAATTATTGTTTATTCAATCTCATTTTGACTTTCTATACATTTTTCTCAGTAAATTATACCAGGTGTATCAATAGTTGTTTTTATATTTTAGAAAATACATATATTTATATTATTACAAGTCTTAATTGTATTATTCTTCCGAAACGATTTGAGATTGGTCTTTGTACTGTCAAATTAAGTTCCCTCGCTTCATTACATACTGGGAGAAACAAGATCTCAAGCCGCTCTGGGAAATTGTTCCGTTATTGGTCAATAGACAGATAACACTCAGTATGTTATAACAAAAGGTGGACAGGTGTGGTTTTTCAATAAGAACACCCTGTACGTCTTATATCAATGGTGTCAGGTGTCGAGGTGGATTTACAGGAAAATAACGTTTATATGTTGATTTTCGCAAAAGATGTCAAACTCAAATTTTCTCGATGCAAATAAGAATAAAATATAGTAAAATAAAATATTTTTTTTCTCGTAAAAATATTATCAGAATTTGTGTAGTTAAAAGTGAGCATATATTGCAGTTTGCACTAAAGTTGTCATATTGGAAATTCATCTGGAAAAATATAATTGCAAATATAGAATAATTTTTAATATTGTTTGTGGAATGCTAAAAGGAATGAAATTGTAGAAATATTCAGCAAAAGATAAACCTTTGGTAACAAATAAGGTCAGAAAAGTATTGAAAAATTGAAAAAATAATACGAAAAGCATTTAGAAAGTAATATCAGTACAGAGAGTTTGACGAGTGGAAAATCAAAACATATATATCGTTTATACAAGGCTGATCTCAGAAAGTATTCGGAAAGGAAAGTGAAAATTTTTTTTATTCAATGGGGATTTTTATTAAAATTATTAAATCATGGAAACTCCGACAACAGTGCCGTGGACTGGTAGGATCAATTATGAACCTACCATTTCTATCAGTGTGGATAATTTACCTTCTTTTAATGGTACTACAGATATCAAAGATTTTATTTGTGAAATTGAGTATTTGGCAGCTGTAGCAAGATGGACAGACAGTCAAATAAGTTCCATAGTTAGATTAAAATTGACAGGAATCGCCAGATTATTTATAGATACAGATGATAAATTAAAAAATACAATAAATTGGCCTGAATTTAAAAAGGAATTATTGCAGCAGTTTAGCAGATTGAAATTACCTGGAGAAGAAGAAAAAGAATTTTTGAATTGTTATCAGAAAAATAGTGAATCAGTTAGAAATTTTTCCATAAGATTGAGAGCATCCGCAGCGAAATTACGAAAATTTACAGGAATCAATAGGGTTGATGATGTATTAAAGCAAAAATTTGAACAAGATACGCTTGTGCAATTTTGTATTGGATTGATAGATCCTGTAAGGAAAAAAGTTTTATCTGCCAGTCCTGTCAGTTTAAAAGAAGCCATCAAATTAGCAGAGAAAGAAGAATTAATTGAGACACTAACAGCTCAAACTAATATGAATTTTAGACATTTCAATACGAATAAAATAGTGTGTACACATTGCAATCGTAAGGGTCATGAAAAATCAAATTGTAAGAAGAAAAATTGTGTATGTTATCATTGCGAAGAATTTGGTCACCTATCATATAGATGTCCAAATAGAAATAGCTTTCGAAATGAGATATTAAGTGAATCAGGACCATGGTTTTCCGACTATGCTAAGGGAAACAGATTTAGAAAATTTGGAAAAATAAAGAAACCAAGAAAAAGGTTTTCTAACTATTCAATGGAAAATAGATTTCGAACTCAGGGAAGAATGAACGAACAAGGACGTAGATTCATCAATCAATCAAATAGAATCCGATATCAGAATTTTGGGGGAGTAATGGACAGAAGAAAAACAGGAAATAGTTACGCGAATGGAAATAGTCCGAGAAAGTATGGAGAAATGTCCGGATATAACAGGAATTTAAATAGAAAGAAGCAGGAAAAAAATGTACTAACCTACGGTGAAGGTGAGGAACAGAATAACGGTATTAATTTAAATAACGAACATAATAATTGGTAAAAATTTGGAAAATGGGAAAAAGGTTTGAAGACATGACCAAAATGATAAAACATTGGAGGGATTAATTTTAAAAAAATTTGCACGCCCAAAACGAATTGCCGAGTAATCAAAAATGGATTTTCACGCCATGAAATGAGTCCAGCCGGCTCGAATCAAATGGAAATGTCCGAAGATAGTAAAGTGTTTGAGACACTAGGTTTCGAAGAAACCGATTCAACAAAAACGTATGGAAAATCGTCTAGGAAGGAAGATAACACAGGTTATCGATTGAACAAGCCAAATATGATTGATGATTTGACTGTGACATCATTCATTAAACTAGAGAAAAATCGTGAAGATAGAAAATTGCCAAAGGTGGATATTGAAAAATCCATGAAAATCAGCAAGGGTATGGAAAAAACCGGAACGCCCTGTACACTAGGAAGGATAGTCAAGCGAGACAGCCGAAAAAGTTCAAAAGACAGTCGTAGTGAAAGAGCCAGATCATTCAAGAATGACACTTTTTCAACCAAAACAATGGGAAAAACCCATGATCTGAGAACGACCAACATGAATAGTACGCCACTCGAAAGTGACAGTCTAAAAGTAGAAATTTATTCGTCAAAGAACGAACATTTCTTGCCTAACGAAACAGAGAGATGGAACGGAAAATTGCCAATGCAGTACCACAACGGGAATGGAGGAAATTATGTTCGGAAAATGGAAAAAGATATACGGATCGGTATGAGAGTTTTTGAGAATGAAAATATTCAAGAAGGTAGCAAACCATATACAGGAAGTATTGGAATTGCCGAAGCTAACGCATCAAGGAATTTAGGGAAGAAGATCGTTGTAGCACATAGGAAATCGTTGAAAGACAGTCTAAAAGGTAGATATGAATCACCCAAGAGAGATATTCTACCCTCCAGGACGTTGGAAAATGCCAAGAACCTCGGAATGATAGTCGCCAAAGAAAGTACTTTCGCAGTAGACGAAAATCAAAAGGCTGAATTTTATTCGTCCAAGGACAAGAATTTGCCACCCAGATTATTGAATATATGCATAGTTAAAGCAAGGAGTAACATGAATTCGGAAAAAATTTAAAATTAAAGAAAATAGCCAATCATGAATTTTCAACATCGAAAAAAAAAACGTATTATGGTACGAGATTTGACAGAAAATACCGAAGAAAATAAGGAAGTAGTTAAAGATATAAAAATCATCGAAACCATAGCCAGTCAAAAGGAAAAATCTAAATTTAAGAAGTCATAGCTTGATAATTCAGAAATATCACAAATTCGAAACAGGATTGAACACATGAATCGACTGAAAATTAATCAGAGAGAAGAAAAATCTCCGCAACTAGAAAATAGGCAGGAAATTATTTTAGAAAATAAAAGGATGAGTAACGTTAAACCCAGAGCATCCTGTATATAGGAAAGGATTATTTCCATCTAGGGGTGGCAATCCAACTCTTAACAATACGGTAGCATGCCAAGGGAAAGAGATCAAACTTTTGCAAGACAATAATTTGTTGAAAGATATCAAAAGGATTGAAAGTGAACATAGTAAACAGGAGATAAGAATTCCGCCAATTGTTTGTTCTACCGAGTGTAAGGAACTTAAAGAGAATAGTTATAATATGGGAAGGAAAAAGGATTAGAAGAATAGAACTTCAGGACGAAAGAACAATTGCAAGAAGGAACTCAAGAGGAAATAAAGGAAAAACCGATGAGAAAAATCAAGAAAATAGATCAAGAAAAAGACCCATAGAAAACCTAAAAACACTAGAAGATAGTAATCAACTTGAATCAACAGAAGATGAAGGAGAAAGTATTCCAGAGATAAATCATAGTTATCAAAGACTAGGATTTTACAAACAAAAAGTGAAAAGTATTTTAAAAAAAAATTAAAAAATTTGTAAATATTGAGATTCCATGGATTAATTCCAAAGCAATAAGTCACAATAAGTAATTTTCAAAGGAAATATGAAATCTTGCCAAGTATAATAACGTATCGAAATGTGTAGTCAAAGAAATTGAAACATCCTGTAAATTATTGCGAAATAAATATTGATGGGACTTTCTACCTGAACCATAACATACCGCGTACCATTGGAAATATCGTCAAATGATGGAAGGGGACAAAAAGTTATCTAGTGTCGGTTATTCTACATGAGAATCGGACTTTTGAGTAAAGCATAGACAGTAAGAGAAAATTGTGTGTATTTCCTAAAAATTGGGAAGGACTGTATAGACATTAATAAAGTATTAATATAAACGGTTATAATTCTCTACCGAGAAGAGATTTAAGCATGTAATTAAAAGTGTTACCTTGATAATGACTGAGTGAAATAATATTAATTAGACGTAAACATGTGCGAAAAATATCGGTGATGATAAAGAACATTTTAAAATTATCGTTAACAATTACGGATAATATAATATGGATTTTTGAACTATAACTGAGTTCAAATTAATGATTATCAGCTTCTCACCAAATAGTTATTTACTGAGCATCGTACTGCAATGGAGAGTTTGAACTGTTAATCCAATTAAGTTCACAATACCCCAGGGATGAATGGATATTCAAGCCCATAGTCAGAGTGCCGAGTTGAGGGACCCCCCAGGAAGCCTCATCACAAGTGTGCAAGGGTGCACGAATTATCCAACTAATTAGAATGTTGGACCGTCACTTTACCACTGGAGAACGTTGGAACTACCACTTCACTGGAACTTTTGAAAAATGTCAGGTGACATTTTGCATCTCAGAGAGGAGTCGATAATCACTGTCAAATACGTTCACTACACGAAGGGTGGCTCGAAAAACTAAGGACAAGGCCGTTTACTTCACTGCAGACTGAGTGGAACTAAGTCATATGGTTCACAGATGTTGTTTACAACATCCCTAGTCGAAGAGCAGACATAAGGTCGTTGGAGAATTTCAACCTGATTTCGCCAGACCACAGACAGTCTCTATCACAGCAGGTGATGACAGGTCATATCTACAGGGTGGCGTTCCAATTCGAAGCCAGCACCGTCTCAGAAGACACTGACTGAAGGGATCTTTATTGAGAATTATATAAAGATTTGCATGTTAAAATTAGTATTCTAGAATAGTAATTATATAATTAGGGATATTGTTTGACCATGTATGTAATTATTAAGGTGCAATGATTGAGTATGGTAATAGGTCATATGTTACCATAGGTATTATCAGTAAGAATTTATTTGTTTTTAGGTGCATGATTAAAAGGTATCAATTAGAATTAATACCTTTTAAATGGGGAAAAGGAGGTGTGTTATGAGCACTCCTTATCAAGTATTTTAAATATAGCCATATGTAAACTGAAACTGAAGAATGCCAATAAAATAAATCAATTTTCGTTCGAAATAAAAAACGGTCGCATTAATAGTAAAATTTATATGACAACTCATAAAGTCGATACTTCCTCTATTATTTGTGTCGGCACATCAATCGAAATTCCAACCATATGTTCAGACATTCATAACTAATAGTACGCCGGGACAGATGAATGACCCGCGGTCTTTTGGAAGCGATAATAGGCTTGGTGATATATCATGGCGGCGTGTCAACTCAAACGGGGTACTCACCGACTCATTAATTATACTTTTATTGTTTTAGGGCGGCATCGTTTGAATACCAACACTATATATATATAAGATTCTCCCTACTAGAGCTCTCTACTCTCTCCTCTCTTCATTCAGAATCCAGTCGTCGATCTAGTCAGTCAGTACCAAGCTAGTTCAGCTTCATTATGAAGCAAATAAAAGTAAAGTTTAATTTCAATTGGCGAAGATGAAGTCTCATCTTCCTACGCGAAATAAGCGTAGACTCCGTAGAGTTTATCTGAAGTAGCAAATTAATCAACCATATGCAGAATCATTGTGAAAGTGTAACTCATCAGAAATCATCTCAGTAATAACTAAATGAATGGAATTAATATTTATCAAGAAGCTAAATAATCGTATTGCCACAAGTGACCGCGTAATATTATTTGGAAATAAAATTGAATAATTAAGTTTTAATTAAACTATTGTGTATTACTTCAGTGGACGGTAAGAAATCAAACTGTTTATTTGGCAAGGTATATATGTATAGTGTTACAAGAAAATATTCCATTATTGATTTCATAGTAAAAGAAATTATTGATTCAACAAAAGTAAAATTATTATCAATTGTTTAAAATAACTGAAGAACAGTTATTTTAATTGTCATTTTAAATTATTGTTATTCAATCTCATTTTGACTTTCTATACATTTTTCTCAGTAAATTATACCAGGTGTATCAATAGTTGTTTTTATATTTTAGAAAATACATATATTTATATTATTACAAGTCTTAATTGTATTATTCTTCCGAAACGATTTGAGATTGGTCTTTGTACTGTCAAATTAAGTTCCCTCGCTTCATTACATACTGGGAGAAACAAGATCTCAAGCCGCTCTGGGAAATTGTTCCGTTATTGGTCAATAGACAGGTAACGCTCAGTATGGTTAATGCATAGCTAAGTTAGCAAAAACTAACGAGCAGCTATGATAGAGTAAAGTGACATTACAATGGAAAATATCGAAAAATGTTATTGAAAAAAGTTGTTTGCAATTGAAAGATATTCCCAGTTACCCAGTTCAGTCCACCAATTACTTATTTCAATAACTGCTTAGCTGAGTTGATTCCTCCATGAGGCCAATTCATCAAGCAATTATTGAAATTAGCAATTAGAAGACTAAACTGGATATCTAAATATCTTTCAATTGCAAACAACTTTTTTCAATAAACATTTTCGATATTTTCCGTAGTAATGTTACTTTACTCCATACTGAATTTAGAATAACGGCCGATTTTCACTCAACCGCACGCCACTGATGATAACGGCTATGCGCGTATTTAGTCAAATTGAATACCCCACAAGAGGTTATCTTGACGATGGAAGATAGTGACTAAAGTTTATCTTTCAGTCGCAGATGATTCCACATCTGATTTTATGAACATCCTGTTTATATTTTCAACAAATGAATGCACCAACTTTTATGAAGCATGAAAAAATTTTCTGGGAAACTACTAATAAAAAAAATTCCCATATGGTTACAAGTTTTTGGAGGACACGGTATATATATATATATATATATTTATATATATATATATATATATATATATATATATATATATAATAAATATATATATATATATATATATATTATATATATTTGAAATGCATCATATTCAGAATGTTTTAATGTCATTTCCATTTCTTAGATGCGTTTGGCAAATTATTCTCTGATTCAAAATGGAATATTGCTACAAAGACTTCACTCTGTTCCTTCCAACAATGATACCGCGAATGAAAACAAAAAACTTTATTTGGAATACATTTAAGAAAATTACAAAATACTCACTTTTGATGCCATTGTTGTATATTGATGTTCAGTTAGTCAGATACTGATACGATTCATAATACTTCGGCAGTTTTTATAGTCGTTCACCTGGTCTTCCACTCAACGTATGTATGAGATATACTTTCATATATGACGAAGGTCTAGGCTGTGGTTTATATGATATTGTTACGATTCAATATACTGAATGTACGAAAAGTCATTCGTACGAAAATTGGGTATCAATGTTATCATTATTATAAATCTGCTTCGAATAATGAATCGTCTTTGTTATGTTATTTTTTTATTATATGATTTGTTCACTGGAAAATGATCCCAATTCCGTTATAAAATCGACATGTTCATTCAGGTGTCACTTCTCAACTCATAAGTATTAATTTTTTTAAGAGAAACATTTTTGCCCGCAGCTTTGGATTTGAAGAAAGATATTCTCATTCATACGCTTTTTTTATTCAATGCATATAATTTGCAGAATACAATTTTGATATTCAGATATACCGCCAATTGTCTCGTTCCTCAATGTAAGTTAATTGAAAATAATCCATATAAGGGCAGATAATTCATTTTTGGTATGTAACCTGTTTAAAGTAGGTGTAGCAGATGTTTATTTTACTGCCTGTTGTTCAATATTCAGAAATGAAAATTATTTAATTTTAGAAAAAATTGAAATAAAATTGAGGTAGTTTGCCGTTTTGAAAAAAATAAAAATAACTTATTCAAACAAAACAAATATTGAAATATTCAGGGGTAGTTTCAACCTTCTCCAATTTCGTTTAATTCTTTCTTGGTACCCTTGCAATGTTACCCTCCTGCAAAATTATTATTCCATTTGCGATAATCTTTGTTTGTTTTACCACCTGGGGTGCATATTCGGACAAAAAAATGTATTTCAACAGAAAGATAGAATGGAAATGACGTATTTTGCTGATATAGTATCAAATCAACAGTTTTATAGATGAAAATAATTCAAATATTCATGGGTTGAATTCAACCCTTTTTATTCCTTCGGCTTCATACGCGAGGTTTCCGCAAATATACTTTTTTACATAAAATGCTAGGAATTTGCGAAATACTCCCAATAAAAATTTAAATGAATAGCGCCATGTTCCTCAATGTGGGGCAATAGAAGAAAAATCCATTATTAGTTGATACAGATGAAATTTTTCTTCTTTCAACCTCCATTTATTTTCGACTCCCATACTCATTCATTTTTTCCAATACTACTCAATTTGGTGTGAATATGATATTGTTACGTAACCTGGTTGGTTTTTATCCACTGAAACTTGAATACTTGAATAATTATCGTTCGTTTATTTTACTTTGAAAACAATAGAAAAACAAAAGACACTCTGACAATACAATAGGTACTCGATCACACTGTACTAAATCAAAATTCTCCTTGACTTCTCTAATATGAACTACTTCGTTTCTTTTCAAAAACATATTCCAAAACAGTCGCTTCCGTGATTCGCACGTCTTTTATATCCTCGTTCTTGCCCTCTCGAATCTTCGAGCGGCTATCGAAAACATTGGGACTGTGTTGTCCGTTGTTTAGTACGATGCTAGTATATAGTAGAGACTATAATTATTTCATTTGGTATTCCGTATATCGGAACTAATACTAGTTAGCACTTCCAGAGATATATTCAATAATAAATTACAAAACAAGTGTCTGACACACTGTTGTGTTGTCTTTCAATCTCCTACAACTGGCTTACAGTGTATCCAAATATATTTACATCATATACATACATCACACGCCCCTTTTAATAAAAAGTACAAATCAAAAATATTATATAAGTAACTTAAATAAATCAATTGAAAATGAAAAGAGGTTAATAAAATAAGCTTAATGGGGCTTTTACAACTCTGCCATAACGAGTAACCATTTTATGGTCATTGTTAGTGTCACAATCGGAAATATCTTGTCTCTTGCTTGGTGGATCCTGGGATTAGATCAAAGCATCCACTGTTTCCAGCCGTGAAATATCCGTCTCGATGAGTGGAAGGTCATTACGATTTTCAAATGAGCTTTGAGGTTTGAGGTTGTAAATGACATCTATTTCTTTTTTAACCGACGAAACCAAAAAGGAGGAGGTTCTCTAGTCGACGCGTATATATTTTTTTTTTATAATTTGTTTTTATGTATGATCACGCATAACTTTTTACTGAGACGTCCGATTCCGATAATTCTTCTCTCAGTGGATAGGGTGTACTTCGAAGTTGGTCCCATTTGAATTTCGGTAATGAAATTTAGTCCTAAGGATAGCAAAATGAAGGATATTGATCACTCACCCTCTGAATTCTGGTCCGTTAACCGATTCTATCAGGCATAACTTTGTACTGGGATCTTCGATTCGGATGATTCTTTTTTTATCAGATAGGGTATACCTCATAGTTGATCATATTCCAATTTGAAATGGAATGATCCCCCTCTATGGGTAGAAAAATTGATGATGATTGATTTTTCACTTGTGAACAGTGGCACACATATGTAGTTGACATTGACAGATCCTCCTACATCCGACACAATAATAATAACATTCTATGAAAGGATGGAATTATATACAAAGTGATGAAATCAACTAACCAGAACTTTCAAAAATAATTTATATTATATAACAATAAATAGTTGAAGTAGATAATCATATTATTCAACAGTCAATAGTTGAAGTAAGCTAGGTAAGTAAGTATTTTGGAAGTGATAAAAAAAATTAAGTATGTAGTAATTAGTAGATTTCAGCCAACATACCACGCATAACTTTCCATAGAGTAGTCCGATTCCGATGATTATTTTTTTTTTTCAATGGATAAGGTGTACTTCAAAGTTGGTTTCATCTCAAATTGAAAAAAAAAATGGCACCCCTAAGAGTAGCAAAATGGAGGATATCGATCGTTCACCCTCTGAATTTTGTTCCATTAACCGTTTCTATCAGGCATAACTTTGTACTGGGTTATCCGATTTGGATGATTCTTTTTTAGCCACATAAAATTGAAAAATGATGATTGAAATTGAACCGACGAAATACGGAACTGAAAAGTAAAAAATAAAATAAACCTTCTTAGTCTCAATAACTGAGCTCCTAAACTAATGTAAGTAACTAATTTTGAGTCGGCGCCAAACAAAGAAGCAAAAGATTCAGGTAAAGCGTAAAATGATGGCATCGAGTTGCGCGGTGACATTCTGATAATTTTTCTGAAGTAATTCAATGATCTTCGTTGATTGTTCGTTTGGCGCCGACTCAAAATTAGTTACTTACATTAGTTTAGGAGCATAGTTATTGAGACTAAGAAGGTTTATTTTATTTTTTACTGTTCAGTTCCGTATTTCGTCGGTTGAATTTTTTGTTAAAAAGTTATTAAGGTGTGCTTCTTATCGGATTCAGCTGGTGTCTATTGCGTCTATTGCAAGCATTCCCAACGCGAAGATTGTAGTTATTTGGTCCACTTTGATGAACAACTGTACCTGGTTTCCAATGACGAACTTTCTCTTGTACCTGAAGGGTTTTCGGGGTCGGAGATTATGATTTTTCTGTCAAAATTCATTAATTGAAGATGGCTGCCCCAAGATGGATTATGGTCTGATTCGATCCAAAATTGGTATGCGACTGTTTCCACGGTCGGGGACATTGAATTTTTTGTCAAAATGTATATACTCAAGATGGAGGCCCCAAGATGGAGGACGAGTTTTCTGATTATGGTAATATTTTATTCAAAATTGGTATGTGGTGGTTTTCAGGTTCGGAGATTATGAATTGTATGTCAAAAATCTATAAATTCAAGATGGCGAACGAGTTTTGTGATTATGGTTAGATTCTATCCAAAATTGGTGTGGGGGAGTTTTTGGGGTCGAAGATCATGATTTCTTCCAGCTCAAAACTTCCAGGAAAGATACCTAGTAATAACGATGCTCTATTAGAAATGACCAGATGGAAGCAAACTTACTAAAAAGCAAAAAATAAAATAATTAATAAAACACCTTTATTTAAGCCGTGTACTAAAACGTATGAAATAAATTTAAGTCATCGCTGACAATGATTTAATAATTTTTTGTTGAATTATTTGTCGCGCCAATTTAATAGAATTGATACTTCGACAAGTTGTTACTTACCAACCAATCATTATCCAATAAAATTAACTGGTACCTACTTTCATGAACACATCGCGTGACAAAGTTTTTGAAACCAAATAATTCAACAAAAAATAATTGGATCATTGTAGCGATGAATTCAATTTATTTTATTTGTTGTAGTACACGGCTTAGATGAAAAGGTTTTTCATTAGTTATTAAGTTCATATCATATATCAAATCGATAGTTCAAATCATTTATTATTGAATCTTGAAATAGGAATGTATATTGTAATTCAATAATAGTCCCTGCTATAGGTATATAGTAGCCAGAAAACAAGCAATTTTTCAATTATTATGGTTTTAATTACCCCCTCATAGATTCGTCCTTGCCTAGAACTCAAAACGTTAACCTAACTCATTTGCGGTATTGATGAAAATTATTTTTGTGCACAAAAATACTTTTCATCAATACCCTCGGATGAGTCAGGTTAGGCCAAATCGGCCGGGTAGTTTCAAAATGGCGGCTGTTGAAACATTGAAAGTAATTCTTAATGTCTCATTTCCATACCAAAATTGGTTTTATGAGCTCCACAACTTTCTTTAGAAAACTTTCTCTCTAAGATGTACACACTACAGAAAATCGCTGTGAGTAATAATTGATGTTTTTTCAGTGAATTTATAATTGTGTTTGCCCTGTATACTCCTTCTATTTGAGGTTAATTCGTTCGTGTCAATCAGCACTATAAGTCAGGTCAGAACGTCATTGAATTCCTTGTATTCAAAGTAAAACTATATAATATCTAAGAGTTATTACTTTTCGAAGTGATATCGACATTTTTTTTTTCAATAGCTGAGTGATTTTTCATATTTCCGGTAGGTACTGTTCTGGATCTGAATTATCAACTTTTTGATATCATTATAGAATTCAGTTGTTAGGAAAATAAGGCAGCGTTTGCGGAGATTTGAATCATTCTCCAGCTTTTGATCTTAGAGTGTGTATGAAAACTTTGTATTCACTAGAATGTGAAGGGAAACAGTCATTCTGTCAGTCGTCGATTTGTATGGAAGCCAGATATGATATTTGAATGTGTGTCACGTGTGGGTGGAACATTGAAAAAATGTAAGTTATATTCAATATTTATTAATTTCGAATAAATAAGCACTTTTTACATAATGATATAGCATCGACAGACTTCCTACCATTGGTAAGCGGCATTGAGTCCAGAGTATGATGCATGAGATACTACAGGGGCAGTGGAGTAAGCAGATACCACTGGAGAGTATGCACCGTATGAAGCACCGTAGGGAGCCAACGACCTAGTGAGAGCAGGAGCAGAGTAAGCTAGGGAGCGATACTACTGGGGGGGCAAGGCTATTGGAGAATGTGCCGAAAGCGTGCTGGGATCCATGACTGGTGTAGGTACTGGTAACAGACTTCGATACTGGGGAAGCATAAGATACTACTGGAGCGGCTGAATAGGCTGATACTACTGGCCCAGCAGAGAAGGTGGATACTGCGGGTGCGCCAAGGAAGCCAGCATTAGCGTAAGCCAAAGCGGCGGCAAAGATGATGAACTGAAAAAAAAAATACGTTTGATTTAAGTTATTGAAAGTTTCCCTCAATTATTTTCTAGAATGCCGATGAGTTATCCAACAAGAACACTAGAAGACTTGAGATTCTCTGAGAAATTCCTCCAGAAAATGTTCTGCGAATTATTTTTTCTTCACGTAGTCGATTGAGGAATCTATCGAAACAACAATGTGTAACCAATAGAAAAGTCAAAGGTGATTTCAAATTTTGAATAGACGATGCCGTTACTTAATAACTCCTATTTGGAGTAAAAAAAATAATTTTACTACTCATACGTTATTCGATGAAATCTGTTTTTTCTGTTGTTATTAAAATGTACATGTTTATCTGATTGACTCTATTATGTCCAATGATAATGATGATACTCATATTTACGGTATTCTTATTAATGAAGTCCATGAAGAAATCATAATAATATTAAACAGTAACGAATATGGGTTATTTTATAAAAATCAAATCATAATTGTATGATTATATGCACATATATATTCATATATGCTTTTCGGGGTGGTATATTCTCCTGAATTCACAAACAATACCAGGTTCACTGGATGGGTTCACTGAATTTTGTTCCAAATCGATTGAAATACTGAATATAATTTTAATATTTTTCGAATGATGTAAACGAATACCTTTGCCAATTGTACATCAATAATTTGGATGCAATTATAAGCGGATCATCAATATTGTGCGGATTTTCCTGCTGCTATATATATATATATATATATATATATATATATATATATATATATATATATATATATATATATATATATATATACAGTCTCCGCGAAAAACTTGGAACCATATGGGAATTGTTTTTATTAATAGTTTCCCAGAAAATTTCATTATTCATAGAAGTTGGTGCATTCAATTTGACTGTATATGCGCGGAGCCGATATCAGCAGTGGCGTGCGGTTCAGCGGGAATCGGCCGATATTCAAAATTCACATTGTCGTCAATGTCAAACGTCCTATATTAAATATCGAAAAACAGAAATATTCCAAAATATCTGATGATAAACGAAAAAATTGGTTTATATTTTTACTACTCAACCACAGTGAAAACAAAACTATTCAAGAATGAATAAACCAAAGAAAGAAACCCACTACACTAAAATCCTTGTGGGTCCAAAATCATCGAACTTAACCCAACCGAATTTGTGCTGACAGATACAATATCTGATGAAGCTTAAGTACTTAAGCGAAACGTTATATTTTCTATATAAAAAAATAAATTGCAATATGAAATAGTACCAAATTTGCATCCACGTTTGATTCCTATAAGTGAACCAGAACCCAAAAAAAAAATTACAAAAATATAATATATATGGTTCAAGAATACAAAAAGAAAAAATATATATATATATATATATAATTATATATATTTGAAATGCAACATATTCAGAATGTTGTAATGTCATTTCCATTTCTTAGATGCGTTTGGAAAATTATTCTCAGATTCAAAATGGAATATTGCTACAAAGACTCCACTCTGTTCCTTCCAACAATGATACTGCGAATGAAAACAAAAAACTTTATCTGGAATACATTTAAGAAAATTACAAAATACTCACTTTTGATGCCATTGTTGTATATTGATGTTCAGTTAGTCAGATACTGATACGATTCATAATACTACGGCAGTTTTTATAGTCGTTCACCTGGTCTTCCACTCAGCGTGTGATGTGATATACTTTCATATATGACGAAGGTCTAGGTTGTGGTTTATATGATATCGTTACGATTCAATATATCTGAATGGTACGAAAGTCATTCGTACGAAAATGTGGGTATCAATGTTATCAATTATTATAAATCTGCCTTCGAATAATGAATCTCTTTTTATGTTATTTTTTTATTATATTGATTTGTTCACTGGGAAAATGATCCCAATTCCGTTATAAAATCGACATGTTCATTCGGTGTCACTTCTCAACTCATAAGTATTATTTTTTAAAGAAAATTTATGCTTTGGATTTGAAGAAAAATATTCTTATTCATATACTTTTTTTATTCAATGCATATAATTTGCAGAATACAATTTTGATATTTAAATATACCGCCAGTTGTCTCGTTCCTCAATGTAAGTTAATTGAAAATAATCCATATGAGGGCAGATAATTCATTTTTGATATGTAACCTGTTTAAAGTAGGGTAGCAGATATTTATTTTACTGCCTGTTGTTCAATATTCAGGAATGAAAATTATTTAATCTTAGGAAAAATTTAAATAAAATTGAGGTAGTTTGCCGTTTTGAAAAAATAAAAATAACTTATTCAAACAAAACAAATATTGAAATATTCAGGGGTAGTTTCAACCTTCTCCAATTTCGTTGAATTATTTCTTGGTACCCTTGCAATGTTACCCTCCTGCAAAATTATTATTCCATTTTCGATAATCTTTGTTTGTTTTGTAAAAGTAGTGGTTTTTTCCGCCTGGGGTACATATTCGGACAAAAAATGTATTTCAACAGAAAGATAGAATGAAAATGACGTATTTTGCTGATATGAAATCATCAGTTTCGTAGATGAAAATAATTCAAATATTCAGGGGTTGAAACCCCTTTCATTCCTTCGGCATCATACGCAAGGTTTCCGCAAAGATACTTTTTTACATAAAATGCTAGGAATTTGCGAGATACTCCTAATAAAAATTTAAATGAATGGTGCCATGTTCCTCAATGTGGGGCAATAGAAGAAAAATCCATTATTAGTTGATACAGATGAAATTTCCTTCTTTCAACCTCCATTTATTTTCGACTCCCACACTCTTTCATTTTTTCCAATACTGGTCAATCTGGTGTGAATATGATATTGTTATGTAACCTGGTTGGTTTTCATCCATTAAAATTTGAATACTTGAATACTTTTTGTTCGTTTATTTTACTTTGAAAACAATAGAAAAACAATAGACACTCTGACAATACAATAGGTACTCGATCACACTGCACTGAATCAAAATTCTCCTTGACTTCTCTAATAAGAGCTACTTCGTTTCTCTGCAAAAACATATTCCAAAACAGTCGCTTCCGTGATTCGCACGTCTTTTATATCCTCGTTCTTGCCCTCTCGAATCTTCGAGCGGCTATCGAAAACATCGGGACTGTGATGTCCGTTGTTCAGTACGATGCTAGGATAGTAGAGACTATAATTATTTCATTTGGTATTCCGTATATCGGAACTAATACCAGTTAGAACTTTCAGAGATATATTCAATAATAAATTACAGAACAAGTGTCTGACACAATGTTGTGTTGTCTGTCAATCTCCTACAACTTGCTTACAGTATGATCCAAATATTTTTACATCATCTACATATATCACACGCCTCTTTTAATAAAAAGTACAAATCAAAAGTATTATATGAGTAACTTAAATAAATTAATTGAAAATTAAAAGAGGTTGATAAAATAAGCTTAAGGGGGCTTTTACAACTCTGCCAAAACGAGTTACCATTTTATGGTCATTGTTAGTGTCATATTCGGCAATATCTTGTCTCTTGCTTGGTGGATCCTGGGATTAGATCAAAGCATCCACTGTTTCCAGCCGTGAAATATCCGTCTCGATGAGTGGAAGGTCATTACGATTTTCGAATGAGCTTTGAGGTTTGAGGTTGTAGATGACATCTGTTTCTTTTTTAACCGACGAAACCAAAAAGGAGGAGGTTCTCTAGTCGACGCGTATATTTATTTATTTTTTTATAATTTTTTTTTATGTATGATCACGCATAATTCTTTTTTCAGTGGATAGGGTGTACTTCGAAATTGGTCACTTTCGAATTTCAGATATGAAATCTAGCCCTAAGGGTAGCGAAATGAAGGATATTGATCACTCACCCTCTGAATTCTGGTCCGTTAACCGATTCTATCAGGCATAACTTTGTACTGGGATCTTCGATTTGGATGATTCTTCTTTTATCAAGTAGGGTATACCTCATAGTTGATCATATTCCAATTTGAAATGAAATGATCCACCCCTATGGGTAGAAAAATAGAGGATGATTGATTTTTCACTTGTGAACAGTAGCACACATATGAAGTTGACATTGACGGATCCTCCTACATCCGTCACAATAATAATTACATTCTATGAAAGGATGGAATTATATACAAAGTGATGGAATCAACTAACCAGAACTTCCATAAATAATTTATATTATATAACAATAAATAGTTAAAGTAGATAATCATATTATTTAATAGTCAATAGTTGAAGTAAGCTAGGTAAGTGGGTATTTTGGAAGTGATCAAAAAATAAGTAGGTAGTAATTAGTAGATTTCAGCCAACATACCACGCATAACTTTCCATAGAGTAGTCCGATTTCGATGATAATTTTTTTTTCAATGGATAGGGTGTACTTCAATGCTGGTCCCATCTCAAATTGAAAAAAAAATGCCACCCCTAAGGGTACCAAAATGGAGGATATCGATCGTTCACCCTCTGAATTTTGGCCCATTAACGATCGTTCACCCTCTGAATTCTGGTCCATTAACCGTTTCTATCAGGCATAACTCTGTACTGGGTTATCCGATATGGATGATTCTTTCTCAGCCACATGAAATTGAAAAATAATAACTTTTTAAGAAAAAATTGAACCGACGAAATACGGAATTGAAAAGTAAAAAATAAAATAAACCTTCTTAGTCTCCCTAACTAAGCTCCTAAACTAATGTAAATAACTAATTTTGAGTCGGCGCCAAACAAACAAGCAAAAGATTTGTGTAAGGCGTAAAATGATGGCATCGAGTTGCGCGGTGACATTCTGATAATTTTTTTGAAGTAATTTAATGATCTTCGTTGATTGTTCGTTTGGCGCCGACTCAAAATTATTTACTTTCATCAGTTTAGGAGCTTAGTTATTGAGACTAAGGAGGTTTATTTTATTTTTTACTTTTCAGTTCCGTATTTCGTTGGTTTAATTTTTTTGTTAAAAAGTTATTAAGGTGTGCTTCTTATCGGATTCAGCTGGTGTCTATTGCGTCTATTGCAAACATTCCCAACGCGAAAATTGTAGTAATTTGGTCCACTTTGATGAACAACTGTACCTGGTTTCCAATGACGAACTTTCTTTTGTACCTGAACGGGTTTTCGGGGTCGGAGATTATGATTTTTCTGTCAAAATTCATTGATTCAAGATGGCTGTCCCAAGATGGAAAACGACTTTTGTGATTATGGTCTGATTCGATTCAAAATTGAATTTTTTGTCAGAATTTATATACTCAAGATGGAGGCCCCAAGATGGAGGACGAGTTTTCTGATTATGGTCATATTTTATTCAAAATTGGTATGTGGGGGTTTTCAGGTTTGGAGATTAAGAATTGTTTGTCAAAAATATATAAATTCAGGATGGCGAACAAGTTTTGTGATTATGGTCAGATTCTATTCAAAATTGGTGTGTGGGAGTTTTTGGGGTCGAAGATCATGACTTCTTCCAGCTCAAAACTTCCAGGAAAGATACCTTGTAATAACGATGCTCTATCAGAAATGACCAGATTGAAGCAAACTTACTAAAAAGCAAAAAATAAAATAATTATTAAAAAACCTTCATTTAAGCCGTGTACTAAAACGTATGAAATAAATTTAAGTCATCGCTGACAATGATTCAATTATTTTTTGTTGAATTATTTGGTTTCAATAAGGTCGCGCCAATTGTAATAGAATTAATACTTCGACAAGTTGTTACTCTCCAACCAATCATTATCCAATAAAATTAATTGCTACCTACTTTCATGAACACTTCGCGTGACAAGGTTTTTGAAACCAAATAATTCAACAAAAAATAATTGGATCATTGTCAGCGATGAACTAAATTTATTTCATTTGTTGTAGTACACGGCTTGGATGAAAACTTGGTCTTCAAAAAGGTTTTTTATTAGTTAGTAAGTTCATATCACATATCAAATCGATAGTCCAAATCATTTATTATAGAATTTTGAAATAGGAATGTATATGGTAATTCAATAATAGTCCACTGCTATAGGTATATAGTACCCAAAAAACAAGCATATTTTTCTAATTATTACGGTAATAATCACCCCCATTACCACCCCCATAGATTCACCCTTGCCCAGAACTCAAAACATTAACCTAACTCCTCTGCGGTATTGATGAAAATTATTTTTGTGCAAAAAAATACTTTTCATCAAAACGCTCGGATGAGTCAGGTTAGGCCAAATCGGCCTGGTAGTTTCAATATGGCGGCTGTTGAAACATTGAAAGTAATTCTTGATGTCTCATTTCCATACCAAAATTGGTTTTATGAGCTCCACAACTTTCTTTAGAAAACTTTCTCTCTAAGATGTACACACTACAGAAAATCGCTGTAAGTAACAATTGATGTTTTTTCAGTGAATTTATAATTTGTGTTTGCCCTGTATACTCCTTCTAATTGAGGTTAATTCGTTCGTGTCAATCAGCACTATAGGTCAGGTCAGAACGTCATTGAATTCCTTGTATTCAAAGTAAAACTATATAATATCTAAGAGTTATTACTTTTCGAAGTGATATCGACATTTTTTTTTTCAATAGCTGAGTGATTTTTCATATTTCCGGTAGGTACTGTTCTGTATCTGAATTCTCAACATTTTGATATCATTATGGTATTCAGTTGTTAGGAAAATAAGGCAACGTTTGCGGAGATTTAAATCATTCTCCAGCTTTTGATCTTAGAGTGTGTATGAAAACTTTGTATTCACCAGAATGTGAAGGGAAACAGTAATTCTGTCAGTCGTCGATTTGTATGGAAGCCAGATATGATATTTGAATGTGTTCCACGTGTGGGTGGAACATTAAAAAAATGTAAATTATATTCAATATTTATTAATTTCGAATAAATAAGCACTTTTTACATAATGATATAGCATCGACAGACTTCCTACCATTGGTAAGCGGCATTGAGTCCAGAGTATGATGCATGAGATACTACAGGGGCAGTGGAGTAAGCAGATACCACTGGAGAGTATGCACCGTATGAAGCACCGTAGGGAGCCAAAGACCTAGTGAGAGCAGGAGCAGAGTAAGCAGATACTACTGGTGAGTTGTATGCGGATACTACTGGTGAGGAGTATGCAGATATAATGGTGAGAGAGAGCTGAGGAGTATGCAGGTGCTGAGTATGCAGGTGCTGAGTAAGCTGGGGGGGTGAGACTACTGGGCATGTGCCATAGCAGATACAACGGTGATCCATGGCTGGTGTAGGTACTGGTAACAGACTTCGATACTGGGGCATTATAAGATACTACCGGAGCGGCTGAATAGGCTGATACTACTGGCCCAGCAGAATAGGTGGATACTGCGGGTGCGCTAAGGAAGCCAGCATTAGCGTAAGCCAAAGCGGCGGCGAATATAATAAACTGAAAAAAATTAGTACGTTTGATTTGAGTTATTGAAAATTTCCCTTAATGGTTTTTTAGAATGCCGATGAGTAATCAAACAGGAACACGGGAACACTTGAGGTTCTCTGAGGAATTCCTCTAGAAAATGTTCTGCGAATTTTTTTACGTAGTCTATCAATTAATCTATCGGAACAACAGTGTGTTGAAGAGACCATGCCGTTATTTAGGATTAAAAAAAATAGTTTACTTACTTATTTAATGAAATCTGTTTTTGTGTTGTTATAAAAATGTACATGTTTATCTGATTGACTCTCTATTATGTGCAATGATAATGATGATACTCATCTCAACGGTATTCTAATTGATAAAGTCCATGAAAAAATCATAATAATATTATACAGTAACAAATATGGGTTATTTTATTACTCATAAATATTCATATATGCTTCTTGGGGGTTGTATATTCTCCTAAATCCACAAACAAGACTAGTTCTTTATCAATGCGTTCACTGAATTTTGTTTAGAATTGATTGAAATATTTAATAGTTTGTATATTTCTCGAATGATGTGAACGAATACCTAGCCAATTGTATCTCAATCATTTGGATGCAATTATAAGCGGATCATCAATATTATGCGGATTCTTCTGCTGAATATATATATATATATATATATATATATATATATATATATATATATATATATATATATTATATATATATATATATATATATATATATATATATATATATATATATATATATTTGAAATGCATCATATTCAGAATGTTTTAATGTCATTTCCATTCATTCTCAGATTCAAAATGGAATATCACTATGAAGACTCCACTCCGTTTCTTCCAACAATGATGGCGCGAAAGAAAAAAAAACATTATTTGGGATAAATTTACGAAAATTACAAAATACTCACTTTTGATGCCATTGTTGTATATTGATGTTCAGTTAGTCAGATACTGATACGATTCATAATACTTCGGCAGTTTTTATAGTCGTTCACCTGGTCTTCCACTCAACGTATGTATGAGATATACTTTCATATATGACGAAGGTCTAGGTGTGGTTTATATGATATTGTTACGATTCAATATATCTGAATGCTACGAAACGCTCAAGTCATTCGTACGAAAATGTGGGTATCAATTTTATCAATCATTACAAATCAACCTTCGAATAATGAATCGTCTTTGTTATGTTATTTTTTTTCATTATTATTGATTTGTTCACTGGATTCAATATTCATGATGGTCCTGGAAATTGATCCCAGTTCCGTTATGAAATCCACATGTTCAGGTGTGTTTTGAAAAATCTGTCAGTATAAGTATTTATTTTTTAATGAGAAAAATTTATGGATTTGAAGAAGGATATTCTTATCCATACGATTTCTTATTTGATGCGAGTAATTTGCAGAAAACAATTTTGATATTCAAATATACCGCCAATTGTCTCGTCCCTCAACGTAAGTTAATTAAAAATAATCCATATGAGGGCAGATAATCCATTTTTGATATATAACCTGTTTGAAGTAGGTGTAGCAGATGTATATTTCACTGCCTGGTGTTCAATATTCAGGCATGAAAATTATTTAATATTAGGAAAAATTGAAATAAAATTGAGGTATTTTGCCGTTTTAAAAAAAAATAACTGATTCAAACAAAATAAATATTGAAATATTCAGGGGTAGTTTAAACCCTCTCCAATTTTGTTGAATTTTTTTCGATACCCTTGCTATGTAACCCTCCTGCGAAATTATCATGCTATGTCCGATAATATTCATTTGTTTCAGAATAGTAGTGGTTTTCACCGCCTGGGGTGCATAATTCGGACAAAAAATTAATTTCAACAGAAATATAGAATAAAAATGACTTATTTTGCTGATATTGTATCAAATTAACAGTTTCATGGATAACAATCATTCAAATATTCAGGTGGTGGATTTTACCTCTTTTATTTCTTCGGCTTCATAAGCGTGGTTTCCGCAAAGATACTTTTGTACATAAAAGGATAGGTATTTGCAAAATACTCCCAATAAAAATTAAAATAAATAGCGGCATATTCTTCAATGTGAGGCAATAGAAAAAAAATCCATATTAGTTGATACAGATAAAATTTTCTTCTTTCAACCTCCATTTATTTTCGACTCCCAAACACTTCGATTTCTTCCAATACCGATCGATCTGGAGTAAATATGATATTTTTACGAAACCTATTTGGTTTTTATTCATTAAAACTTGAATACTTGAATAATTACTGTTCGTTTATTTTACTTTGAAAACAATAGACACTCCGACAATACAATAGGTACTTGATCACACTGCACTTGATCAAAATTCTCCTTGACTTCGCTAATATGAATTACTTCGTTTCTCTGCATAGAAATATTACATAACAGTCACTTCAGTGATTCGCACGACTTATACAGGGCTTTTCACGATGAGCGTTAATTAGACGTTTCTGGGAAACCAGACAACGGATCAACCTGATGATGCGGCGTTGCCGCTTCTACTATAAAGTAGCGACTACTTTGAATTTTCAAATGGAATACCCTGTATATAATATCATATTATGATTTCTTATCACTTTGTCAACAACTTCATGTACTATTTCCCTATACCAATACCGTTTAGAAGATATAAATTAATTTCGTTTTTTTTTTACCAAATGTACTTTTTTAAACGCTGATAATTTCGAACTCTCTGGTACTAAGACGATCAGATTTGAAATGGAGTGGAGTGATACCATGAGGATCTTCACTTCGAGTCATATTTTCATTTGCCTCATACAGGGTCTTCAAATAAATGCAGATACTTTGTTCACATGAAAAAATGAGTGGAAGTCATTCTTTTCAAATAGAACACCCTGTATATTTCCACATTTTTTATCTCTACATCCAATTTCAGATTGTTTTTGTTAAGATAATCCTATTTCGATTTCGAACCGTTTTCGAGATATACAGGTTCAAACAGAAAATGACGTGATTTCCTTGTATTCATCAATTATTTTTGGAATTTAACATCTATTTTATACTACATAATATTTCTTTTCGATTTAGTTTTTCAACAGTCTCAAAACAGTCAATTCGAAATTGATATGTACTTTAGAAAAAGTTACAATTTGTATGCATTGAGGTATTGAGTGTCTTTACCGTACAACATTGCAAATTAATATTTTTTCAGTGTCCTTTGGAAAATTGAATGATCCAATTTTGAAACGTCTAACTTTCGATGGTGGTTTTGACTGATTGTGATACCAATGATAATAGAAAAATGTCACAATTAGGTTACAGTAATGAAGATTCCTTGAATTTATCAATAATTTATGGTGTGTGCAATAGAATTGCAAATAGAACATGCCGATTATTTCATGAAAGATATCCACAACTTCCGAAGCCGAATATTAATGTGATAAATCGACTACTGAAAAACTGTAGGTTGAATGGAACCTTTCGTCCAAAAATCATTCGTAGAAAGCCTGGAGTGGATGATGATGACAATGGCATAACAGTTTTGGGATTTATTCATGCATTTCCTAATGCTCCTCTACACGAGGCTGAAAGGGAGATAGGTATACCCTACGTGACAATTTATCGCATTCTTAATAAGCACAAATGGCATCCCTATAAATTCTACTGTGTCCAACATCTGAAAGAGACTGATTTGCCTAGTACAGTGGAATTCTTTGAATGGTTACTTGTCAAGACTCAAGAGGATGAACATTTCCCTGACAATTTCATATGGACAGATGAGGCCAAGTTTACAGAAATGGAGTTTTCAATAGACACAACAGTCATTATTGGGCGCCAGAAAATCCCCATGTCGTTCGCCAACGGGGTTTTCAAGAAAGATGGCAATTTGATGTATTTTGTGCCATAAAGAATGGGTCAATTTTTCATACCGAGTTTCATGATGATAATTTGAATGCAATATAATATGAAGATTCACTGAGAAATGGAATTCAAATGAATTTGAATAATAGGCCAGGAAGAGAACGTGTATGGTACCAAATGGATGGTGCTCCACCCCATAAGTTTCGTTCAGTAAGCGAAGCTTCAAGTGAAATCTTCGAAGACAGATGGATTGGTAATGATGGACCTTTTCGTTGGCCTTCTAGAAGATGGCAATCCATTAGATTATTTTGTGTGGGGTTTCATTAAAAAATGGTTTACTCCAACCCAGTAACAACAATGGAAGATATGAAATCGAGACTTAGAACTGCTTTCAATAGTTTAACTCCAGAAGCGCTACACATGAAAATCTTTTGAAGAGATTATATGTTTGTTTAAGTATATTTAAGTAGAGGTAGAGATGTGTTCGAACATATTCTGAAATACACTGACAATTGATTTAACTTACTAATTCATGAAATTATTTTCAGTTCGTGTGTAAGCGTTAATTAAACTATTGTTTGAAGAGAAGTTTCATTTGATGGTTGAAGAGAATTTCAATAATTATCAATTCATTGTATTATCTGTGACTGATGAAGGAACATCGAACGGAATCTGTTAAATTTCAAAAATAAGTGATGAATAAAGAAAGAATTTTTTTTAAACAGTTTATCTCGAGAACGGTTCGAAATCGAAATAGAATTATCTGTACAAAGTCAATCTGAAATCAGATGTAGAGCTAAAAAATGTGGAAATATACAGGGTGTTCTATTTTAAAAAAATGACTTCCACTCATATGTTCATGTGAACAAAGTATCTGCATTTTTTAAAGTCCCTGTATGAGGCAAATGAAAATATGACTCTTAGTTGAGATCCTCATGGTATCACCCCACTCCATTTCGAATTTGATCAACTTAGTACCAGAGAGTTCCAGATTATTAGCGTTTAGAAAAGTACATGGTTGGTAAAAAAAAATCGAAATTAATTTAAATCTTCTAAACGGTATAGGGAAATGGTATATGAAGTTGTTGACAAAGTGATGAGAAATCATATTATGATATTATACACAGGGTGTTCCATTCGAAAAATCAAAGTAGCCGCTACTTTATAGTAGAAGCGGCAACGCCGCATCGTCTAAAATGCATACTGTGAAATTTTCAGGTTGATCCGTTGTCTGGTTGCCAGAAACGTCTAATTAACGCTCATCGTGAAAAGCCCTGTATTTCCCTGTTTTTGCCCTCTCGAATCTTCGAGCGGCTC
This sequence comes from Gonioctena quinquepunctata, assembly GCA_018342105.1. Lineage (NCBI taxonomy): Eukaryota > Metazoa > Arthropoda > Insecta > Coleoptera > Chrysomelidae > Gonioctena > Gonioctena quinquepunctata. The sequence goes on along the minus strand of JAFIRS010002074.1, from coordinate 94,428 downwards.
TCGAAAACATCGTGACTGTAATGTTCGTTGTTTAGTACGATGCTAGAACATTGTAGAGACTTTCATTATTTCATAAGGGATTTCGTATATTGGAACTGCTACTAGTTAGAACTTTGAGAGTTATATTGAATAATAAATTACAGATCAAGTATCTGACACACTGTTGTGTAGTCTGGCAATCTCTGACAACTTGCTTAGAGTATGATCCAAATAAACATACATCATATACTTACATCACTCGCCCCTTTTATTGAAAAGTACAAATCAAAAATATTATATAAGTAATTGAAAGAAATTAATTGAAAATAAAAAAAGGCTAATAGGATAATCTCAAGGGTGCAACTCTGCCATAACGAGTAACCATTTTATGGTCATTGTTAGTATCACAATCCGCAATATCTTGTCTCTGGCTTGGTGGATCCTGGGATTGGATTGAAGCATCCATTGTTTCGTCTCGATGAGTGGAAGGTCATTACGATTTTCAAGTAAGCTTTTAGGTTTAAGGTTGTAGAATGACATCTGTTTTTTCTGAAGGTGTGCTTCTTATCGGATTCGGCTGGTGTCAGTTGCGTCTATAGCAAGCATTCCCAACACGAACATTGTAGTCACTTGGTCCACTTTGATGAACAACTGTACCAATGACGAAGTTTCCCTTGTACCAGAATAGGTTGATGAGGTTCAAGAGCAGGAAGTTTCTTGGCGGAAATATCAAAATACCTTTTTTGTTCATTTTTTTTCTTGTAGTCGCTTGTACGGTACTTCGGTTTGAGAATAGTTTTTCCCACAGGTAAAATGGTTCCGAGTCTTCTTCCCATCAACAAATAACTTGGAGAAGGCTTGTCTTGTTTTGGAATTATGTTGTAGATGAGAGTTGCAGAAAAAGGATCTTCGCATCTCTATATGATTTGATTGAAAGTTCTTTCACTGTTTGTATTGTTCTTTCTACCATTCCGTTGGAGTGAGGAAAGTGAGGACTGGAAGTTGCGAATTGGTGAAAATCTGCTGAGTTGAAAGGAGGACCGTTATCCGAGAATATTTCCTGTGGTAGGCCATTTATTGCGAAATTACACTCCTGATCGTTTTACTGGAGAGCTTGTTGACTATTTCAAATTTCTCTGAAATAGTCAATTAATACAATAAAGTTCAATTGACCAAGAGTTTTGAAATCAATTCCCACTTTTTGCCAAGGCAAATCAGGTATGTCGTGTGGTGTTAACGGCTCTTTGACATAACTTTTTGCATACTGTTGACGGGACATACAACTCAACACAAGGTTTTCTGTCAGTCAATATGTTTGGCCAATGAATAGCTTCTTGAGCTAGTTTTTCACAAGATACTACCCCTTGGTGAGGCTTATGAATCAGTTGTAAAAATTCACTTTTCTGGGTTTGAGGAATTATTTGTCTTCTGCCGTAGAACAAAACATTCTCAAGAAGGAAAATTTCCTTTCTGATTGTCCAAAAATACTTGACTCCATGTGGAATATTGCTCCTATGTTTGGGCCAACTTTTCACTTTTTGTGATAAGTACTCAGTCATCACTGATTGCCTCCTGTAGCCTCTGTTCATTTTCTCGGCTGGTTGAAATTACAGAATTACTTATGAGGTTTCTTCCGAACAAATCAGTACCTATAGTTTCTCTAGTTGGATATCTGCTTAGGGTATCAGCAACTTGCAACTGTTTTCCCGGAACATATACCAGTTCGAATTGATATCTGAGCAACTGAATCGCCAAGACGCTGCAACCTGGGTGAGACCTGATCTAATGGTTTTTTGAGTAATGCTGGTACTATCACTTTCTATTCTGATTTTTCTACCAAATTTGAAGTGATAACTGGAATAACCCGTGTATTCCTTGAAGTGTCCTAAAGAGCGTACTGCTTCAATATTTCGCCTACAGTTTTTTCCTCTATTCCTGTGATTTATCACACTCACATTAACAGATTTCTTGAAAATTTCCTTCTGTGTAGCAACACTGGATTCCATCGATTGACAAATTGTTATTGCTTCAATCAGTTGCAAATTACGAGATCACAGTAATTTTTCCTGAATTCTTTGGTCTCGAATTCCTAATAACATTCTATCTCTATCAACACATCTCTTTCTCGAAACTCGCATGTTGAGGCCAATTGACGTAAAGCTTTCACAAGTTGGTCGATTGTTTCGTCTTATTTTTGAACCCGTTTGAAGAATTTGTAATGTTTATACACCAAATTTTGTATAGGATTTGAATAGGTGTCTAACTTGTTGAGAATAGTTTCCAGCTTTTTTGGATCCTTTACTGCAGTATACTCGAATGTGATGTATATTCGGAGAACTTCATCACCTAATTGATTCAATAAAAATGCAATTTTTACTCCATCCGTTTCAGAATTCTTGTCACTGGCAAGCAAATATAGCTGGAATTTCTGCTTCCATAAGCGAAAATTATTTGCAAGATCCCTGATAAAGCTTAATTCTCTTGGCGGTTTACTATGTTCCCTCATTTTTCTAAAGTTTTTCAACCGTACTAGCCGCACAGTTTTTCGCACAAGTACTCACTGTTCCAATTCCATACTCTCCTCCACAAAGGCACGTTTACCGCTGCCGCCAAGTAATGTCCGTTGTTTAGTACGATGCTAGTATATTGTAGAGACTATTATTATTTCATTTGGGATTTCGTATATTGGAACTGACAACTCAGAACTTTCAGAGTTATATTCAATAATAAATTACAGACCAAGTATCTGACACACTGTTGTGTTGTCTGTCAATCTCTGACAACTTGCTTACGGTATGATCCAAATATACATACATCATATACATACATAACAGGGACCATCCGATGACGCCATTAAAATTCCCAAACGGTTTGTTAATAGAATCTAGGTTAGCTTCGCCCTACTCGTAGGTCAAATTTTACCTGTAATAATAGTCGTTGTGGTAATGTTACCTTCGTGCATCAACGTTTCAAGTTGAAACATTGCAGGGAAACAGTACATCAAAAAAGTTACGAATTCAAACATAAAAATTATTCTTATATTGACCTGAAGAAGCTACTGTGTTAGCGAAACATGTTGTGAATTCAATGTAAAAATTCTGTGGAAATCTGTACGTATGTGATTTGAAAACTCAGGGGTTGATTTTAAACGCTTGGGATTCAAATTTTGGAAAATTCTTCCTTAGTGCGTATCTAATCCTGGAATGAAACCACCGAACAGAATTTTATTCCCCTATTACCGATACTCTTTGAGATATAACCTTTTTTAAAATAGGGGTAGTTCCTACTACTGGGGGTGCCAAATTCCGAAAAGAAAACCTATTAAATCAACAGTTTCATAGATTGAAATTATTCAAATATTCAGGGGTAGTGTTAATCCATCGGGATCAAAATTTTGGTAAATCCTTCTTCATTTCGTACTTAATTCTGGAATGTATTCCTTGTACAACATTTTCTGTTAAGGATGTCCTTTGATATATAACCTGTGGTAGATTTCAGCGGCTGGGGTGCAGAATTCGAAAATGGAGAAAATGTAGTTTCAAGCAAAAATATAAATGCCGTTTTTTTTAAAAAAAATAAAATAAAATCAAATATTCATACCTTTGGCGGTTTCGGATTGGCGATGAAGAATTTGTCAGTCATTCAGGACATGTTAGTTCACACATACCATTCTGGAAAAACAAGATTCTGACGATACGGAAATAAGAGAGTTTTTAGAATATCTCAATAAACTATCATTCGAATATTTCTAGTCATAACAGATAGTTCCTCTGCTGAAAATATATGAGAATTGTTTGAGAAATAACATGTCTTGTGAGGTTCTCAGAAGTTTTCAGTGACATTCATTCGAGCGAATAAATATTTTGCACCCAAGTGTCTGCAGACACTAAGAGTTCATTTCGAGGAGAGTTCTTAGGTGAAATCACAAACTGTTCTCATCGAAAGCATTTAGAAAATGAAATATGTTATTTCTATTTTGATGAACAATTAACTTTCGAATGAGGGCATCATTACATTTGGGTGAAGTTTCAGAGTTTTTAAACTCATACGAGTCCTTCACTCAAGAAAATAATCATTTTGTGATATCCTTAAAACAAACCCCGCATTCCACACAATTCGATGATTTTTCGTTCTACCTGAAGATACTATAGCACATAAACCAAAAATTGATGAAAAACAAAACTTTAATTTTCTAAAAATTAATAGTTTTCCACTGGAGATTTGTTAATTTATTTGAGTGAAGTTTCACAACCATTTCAAAAAAACATTTTTTTTTCAAATAATGGAAAAAAAATTTCGGTTCGTGAAAATATTTCTACACGCATCTATATAACAAAAATGAAGTTCGATTCTTTATAAGCCCAATTCGTGAGATCGGCTGGACCGATCTGGCAAAAAAATTTCAAATGTTCGTGATAGCCCGAGGATGGTTGATACGGAAAAAAATAGGCAAGTTGCCCGGAAATTGGAAAGTTCGGATATATAAGAAATTAGGCGAAGAAAAATGCTAGCCTAGCGGTTGAACTGTCGCCTACCTAGCAGAAGGTCACAGGAACGAATCCCGGTTAGGGTAATATTTTTATTTTTTTCCATACAAACAACGGCTGGACCGATTGAATGTTTGTAATATCCAAATAAGGTTTTTTGGAAAGAAAAGTATTTTTTGAAGTCATTGGATTTTTTTTGTCCTGGAAGAGTTTTTAGGAATCTATATAATAAACATGAATCTTGATTCTTTGTTAGCGCAAAACGCGAGAACGGCTGGACCGATTTGGCTTCTTTTTTAATGTTCGTTATAGCCCGAGGATGGATTCTTCTATATTCGTTCCCAATTCAGGCAAGATTTAAAAATCAAATAAATATCTGAATAAAAATGCAAATTTTCACTTTCAGAATTTTTCTTTTGAGTTAGGGTATTTTCACAATATCTATCAGATGTAGTTCAATGTCAAGGTCAAGCCGGGGACGTAGTTGTTTTATGTTAGATATCGCAAAAACTTTTCCTTTTTAATCGTTCTATTCAATATTCAATTGAAAATGTTTTTCTTTTCAACCTTTTTAATATCATTCAATTACATTGTAACGAAGACTCGAAAGCTTGTACATGTTCCAAACTGACACCAAATGTACAAACGTCCTTTTTAATGGATTAATTAAAAAAAAAAACTTGTTTATAAAATTTAAAGAACCCCGCATCAAATACATGGAAAATTGGCTCTCGGCCAATTTTGAAATTTTTTTGAAAATCTTAGAAACATAGTATGGTTCACCTATCCAGAAGTATTACTTTTTAGATGACTAGTAACTAAATAATAGCTTGTTATATCCAAACTGGTGATAAAGTGAGAACTAGTTAACTTTATACTCTGCTTTGAGGCTTTTATCATGATTATCACAGTCACTTGCAAGAAACAAACGACCCAAACAGTATTGAGAAGCGAAACATTCGCAATTGAATATTGTTTTGAAAAATAATATCACGACCATTGTAGTGATTCAGACATTCAGAACACGTGAACTGAACACCGTTGCCAAGCAAGATTCTTGCATGCACGGTTTACAAAGCTGTCCACGAACGGAAGTTTGTTAGATTCTATTAGTGTTTTCGTTATAAAATGGAATTATACACTCGTGATTCAAGGAGGTGCAAGAGGTTAGATTACACCCTGTATATAGATTTCAACCACAAATATGTTTTTGAATAGATTTCGATAGAAATACTACCTATTGAGTGAGTCACCACGTCACGACTTTCGGAACATTTTATCTTCGCCAATCATGGGGGCCATAGTTTTCAACTTAATGGGACGAAATTTGACACAAGAATGAATCAATGCCTCGGATAGGTTTGAAGAAGCCCATCTTCAAAACGGTCAAAAACGCGGCTTTCGAAACATTGAAAAAATATAAATTTTTAATTTTCTGTAGCAATATCAGCAAACTATAACTCTTTCATTCGAAAAGTTCTTAGATGTACACACAAATAAAAAGTCGCTATAACTTCCCATTCATGATAATTCATAAATTTTGTTTGCGCTGTAGGGGAGACCCGGTAAAAATGATCCCTGCGGGTAAAATGATCACCCGCACGTGCTATGTCACGACACTCTATATTAGATGTATAACCTTGAAAATCTACACTTTGAACTGAGATAGCACTATTCTCTAAGTCTGGCGAGAGCTGCCGTCAAGATAAGGTGTGTGTTGAAATTTTACCGGTTAGCAGCAGTTTCATCTAAAATACCCCGGTTTTATGGTGTTTGTTCTACCAACAGGGAACGTATTGAGGTAAGTGTTGTTTATATATCCTTGAAGCTTGGACACTATAGAAGGTGCTGATACTGTTAGTTGTTAATTTATGTTTAACTATAGAAGGTCACTTTGAGGTAAAATGATTCCATACTGATGGGGTAAAATGATCGTTTTACCCCCATTAGAATTTTAAATTGAAGTATAAAGTATACGAAGATGCATAGCCAAGAGAGTGTAAATTTATTAAAATATTAAACGGTACATAGGTACCCTTAAATTTTTCTGAAATCTTACTCAAATACATGTAATGTTTATGGATTCATTTTATTTTTAACAGATACAAATATGCTGAGAATATATCATAGAAAAACACAAAGACAAAACTGGGATTGTAAAAATATGTTGGCAGGAATTTCCGCAGTAAATGACGCAGGAATGCCTAAAAAACTGCAGCAAGACAATTTGGTGTTCCCATTATGGCTCTTAAAAGAAGGCTGACCAATAACGTATCTAAAATGAGAGGTCTAGGACGGTTCGAATCAGTGTTTACGGAGGGGCAAGAACAAGAACTCGTCGAATACATTTTAGATATGGAGGCAAACATGTATGGTCTAACAGCACGAGCTGTTCGCTGCTTAGCGTTTCAACTTGCCGAAAGAAATAAAATAAACCACCCATTTTCCCAGGCTAAACAAGCAGCTGGAAAAGAATGGCGGGCAAATTTCCGTTCTAGGCATCCTCAGCTGACCTTAAGAAGTCCAGAATCCATTTCTATTGCCCGATCAGGTGCTTTTAATAAACCCATTGTAGATACATCTTACAATCTCCTGAAACAAGAAATAACCAGACACAAATTTCCCCCCCATCGAGTTTTTAATGTAGATGAGACCTCATTATGCACAGTTCCAGGAAAAAATTCAAAGATTATGGCACTAAAAGGTCGTAAACAGGTTGCAAGGATAACTTCTGCTGATCGTGGTGTTTGCACAACTGCTGTTGTATGTATGGCGGCTGGAGGAACTTTAGTCCCTCCATTGTTAATATTTTCACGCAAAAGGATGAAGAAAGAGCTTAAGGAATGTGCACCACCTGGTTCTATTTTTGCCTGCAACGGGTCGGGTTGGATGAAAATAGACGTATTTCAGACCTGGTTCGATCATTTTCTAAATCATACCAAACCAAATTCAGATGACCCCGCATTATTGATATTAGACGGACATCCATCACACACCCAAAATTTGGATGTTATTATGAAAGCAAGTGAAAATAATGTGTCTATTTTATGTATCCCACCCCACACGTCACACAAATTACAGCCACTTGACGTCGGGGTTCTGTTTCCATTAAGTCGATACCTCGATAATGCTTTGGCTAAATAATCATCCTGGTCGTGTTATCACAGTTTTTCAAATCAGCAACTTGTTCTGTCAAGTATACCTAAAGGCATGAACAGCAGAAAATGCAATTAATGCATTTCGCAAATGTGGTATACATTCATTTGACAGTAACCTTTTCCAAGATTTTGTTTTTTCTGCTGCTACAGTTACAGACCAATCAATAGAAGGTGACTCAACAGGAAACAATGAAGTAAAGACAAATGAAAATCATCACAAGAAGAGGAAAACCAGATGGACCAAGAAGAAGACAAGGAAAATCAGTTCGTAAGCAATGAAGGTCAAGGACTTCTTGATAGTACTGCAATCAATAAAACAGACATCGAATCTATGCCTGGAACCAGCAGTGCTGCTCAAAAACAGTTACATGAAGATCAGTCGTTTTTGATATTTCCCAAAGATATTCGCCCATTGCCTAAAAAACAAACCATGAGTACGAAAAAAGGTGGTAGAAAAAAAGGATCAACGGCGGTTTTAACCTCTAGTCCATATAAGAATATGTTAGAGGAAGAAAAGAAGAAACAGGAGGAGGCATTAGAAGCAAAACGTATGAGACTAGATAAGAAGAAAGGACAGGAAGGTACCCAGATTAAAGGGAAATTTAAGCCAAGTTCAAGAAGTTCTAATGGGAAATCCAAAGGCAAACAAAAGCTAAAGAGAACAGTTATAGTTGATCAAGATTCCTCAGAAGACGATGAGGAAGTTAATGACGAAGAGTGCATATTTTGTGGTGAATCTTATTCAAATTCATTATCCGGTGAGGGCTGGATCAGGTGCTCAGTATGCTTCAACTGGGCTCATGATAAATGTGCCGGTGTCGAAGACGATGATCCTGATGACTTTATATGTGATTTGTGTGCCAAGAAATCTAATTTTTTTAAAAAATTGATGTTTACTCTTTGAGTTATTTTGCAGTTTTTCATTTGTGCCATTTTTCGTTGCCAATTTTACATAAATTTGTTTTTTTTGTGGCCATAAAAACCTGGTTCTACTTCAATTTTGATATAACGTTGAAAATTAGTATTATTTTTCTACGTATCGATTATGTTTCCATGGGATCGTATTACCCCTCGCAAGGTAATCATTTCACTCCACATAGTAGGGCAAAATGATCCTTTTGTATTATGTAAGATTTTTTGTCATATCTGCAGCCAAGTTACAATTTCATTCGTCAAAACAAGACTTGGCTAAAGTGATTACATTGTGCTAATCACAGTAAAATTTTCATAATTTTCTGTCGTAATCAGAAGCAGTTACACGCCATCAAACCTTAAGGGGATCATTTTTACCCACTCTTCCCTATGCTCCTTTTTTTCAGGTTAATTCGTTCGTGTCAATCAGATACTATTTGAGTTTTCCTTCCGCATCATTATTTTAACATATCTCGAACTCGATGTAAAAGCATATAAATAAATATTAGTTATTGTGAAGGAGGGGATTTTGTGGCATAGTGGACAAATCAATAAATAAATAAGCCAATGTTATAAGAAACATACCTTTTTAAATTTTGGAAATAACACTATTTTGTCAGAAATAGGTGTCCAGCAAGGAGACCCTTTGGGCCCAGCACTCTTCTGTTTATGCATTGATAATTTAACCAAATCAATCAAAGCTGATTTCAACTGTTGGTATCTTGATGACGGCTCCATAGGTGGTAAATCTAATGTAATTTTAGAACAGTTCAAGAAAATAATTTTAACATCAGAAAAAATTGGTCTTAAATTGAATTTTGAAAAATGCGAACTATATTTCTTGGACGACCTGAAAGATGACATACCAAAAAAAATTTACAGTTTTGCTCCTGGTATGAAAATTATGAATAAAACCAACTGGACCCTCCTTGGTGCACCCATGTCATAAGAATCTTTGGCACAATCCCTGAACCAAAAGACTAAATCTTTGAATTTGATGGCATCCCGCATGGATTCCATTCCAAAGCATATTGGATATTTTCTTCTGAAGAACTGTCTAGCTATACCCAAATTGATATATACATTGAGATGTTGCCCGACTTGGCGCTGTCAAAATGAACTTGATCTCTTCGACTCAACACTCCGTATGATTTTGGAGCAGATTACTAATAATAATTTCAGCCTTTCCACGTGGCTTCAAGCAACACTTCCCGTAAATAAGGGTGGTCTGGGTATACGACAAGCATCTTCTCTTGCTTTACCAGCTTTTCTTTCTTCGTTGAACAGCATTCAACATCTAGTTGATCAAATTGTACCTGATTATTTTTCCAGTGTGTCCGATGTTCACTATATAGAGTGTGAATCTGTATGGTGTTCTGAAACTGCAACCTCTGTACCTGATAATAAAATTTCCCAAAAATCCTGGGATCTTCCTCTCATCGAATTGTCATCTAAACAACTCCTTGACTCGGCTGTTAATTCTCCTTCTGAAAAGGCTCGACTGAAGGCAGTTAGTACGAAAGAATCTGGAGCTTGGCTCAACGCTCTTCCAGTTGCATTCCTTGGAACTTTATTAGATGATGAATCTTTCAGGATTTCTGTGGGCTTACGTTTGGGCTGTTCTATTTGTGTGAGTCATAAATGCAGATGTGGATTTATCGTCAACGAAAAAGGAACGCATGGATTGAGTTGTAGATTCAGTTCCGGGCGTTCGTCTCGTCATTCAACAGTAAATGACTTAATCAAGCAAGCTTTATCAACTGCTGATATTCCTGCTGTCTTAGAACCTTTGGGAATCATTCGTGATGATGGTAAGCGTCCAGATGGGATGTCTCTCACCCCATGGAGTCATGGAAAACCTTTAGTCTGGGACTTCACCTGCGTAGATACAGTTGCAGCATCACATATTGATTCAACATCCAGAAATGCTGGTTGGGCTGCAGATTCTGCTGAAAAGTCCAAATTGAAAAAATATTCTACTTTAAAAGATCAATATATTTTTTATCCGGTAGCAATTGAAACCTTCGGTTCATTTGGTAGTTATGCCACCGAATTAATTAATCATATTGGACAAAAATTGATCAGTAAAACAGATGATCGAAGAGCAAGGACTTTTTTGATACAACATATCAGTATCGCCATCCAAAGAGGAAACGCAACGTCAATTCTGGGTTCTATTCCTGCTACTCAACGTTTAGATGATATATTCATTCGTCCACAAAGAATAAATATGTCAAGTAGTATCCATAAGTATATTATTCGGAGCCAAATACCTGGAAAGTATAATTTGGATTCAACCACTTCCAAAAAAATAACACGATCTACCATATCTTTATCAAACTCAATTTCAAGCAGCCTCCAATCGAGTTCCTTATTGCGGCGCTCCAATGATAGAGAAAATCATTGCATAAGAGACTGTCCCTTTGAAGATAGCAATACCGGTGAGCGCATCTCCCTCAGTTATGATTTCATCAAACCACTTGTGTTTGGAAGCTCCAAAACTCTTGGTCTTAATGGTTTGAAAAACATTGGCAATACCTGCTTTATGAATAGCGCAATACAATGTTTATCGAATACCAGATGGTTGCTCGAGTATCTGAGAAGAGACGAACATTTGAAGGATATCAATACAAGCATATCAAGTATGAAGGGTGCTTTGATAAAAGCATTCCAAGAAGTGGTAAAAGAACTTTGGTCAGAAGATTCGTCTGATGTGGTGGTTAACACTGTTTCTTTGAAAAGCCTGATACAAAGATTTGCACCTCGTTTTATGGGTAACGCTCAACAGGATGCAAAGGAATTTTTCAGATATTTATTGGAAGGTCTTCATGAAGATGTAAACAGAGTAAGAGAAAGGCCTAAACCTATGTTCATAGAAATAGATGAAAATTTGAGCGATAATGAAAAGGCAAAAGAGTCTTGGTCAAGATATCTTCGAATGGACAATTCGAAAATTGTCGATAACTTTGTTGGTCAACTGAAATCATCGTTGAAATGTACTTTCTGTGGCCATTGTTCTGTCACTTTTGACCCATTCTGGGACCTTTCACTCCCTATTCCAGAGAGTACTGGCAAACTCAGACTGTCGCAATGTTTAGACTTGTTTACTAGGGAAGAAATTTTGGATGATGACGAAAAACCCACTTGTTCTAAATGCAAGGAAAGGAGAAAATGCACGAAGTCATTATCTATACTTAAATTCCCCAAAATTTTAGTAATTCACTTGAAAAGATTGTCGCAGATGGAGAGATTCAGAGAAAAACTAAATGTTTTCATTGACTTTCCTCTCGATGGATTAGATATCAATATTTATGCAGTGGATAACGCAGCTCCGTGTCGCTACAACTTGTATGCTGTATCCAACCATATTGGAACAACTTTTAACGGACACTACACGGCTTACTGTAGGCACCCTTATGCAGGCACTTGGCACGAGTACAATGACTCGAGAGTATCACCGCTATCACCAAAATATATCGTGAGTGGAGAAGCATACGTCCTCTTCTATGATCAAGAGGACACCAAATCACAGTTTTAAATAGAACATTTTACTTTTTTACATTATTTATTTTATATTCATCTTTACCTTGATAAATAAGATAATTAAACTATAAAAAAAAAAAAATTGTTATTCAAAGTAATATTGAGATTGAAACCCATGTAAGTACTGTCTATATTCTTGTGTTATACTTATTTCTTTTGATTTGAGTCAGATTACATAGAAATATCAGGAAGCATTTGGGAACTTTTGATTGAAGGGTTTAAGTCGACATGTTTCGTTAACTCATAGATCATCATCTTCAGGACATATATACGACTAGAACATATAACAATTATTATTTTGTTAAGGTAACATAAAATTAACACTCACAAGATTCTTGAAGGATTTGGATTATTGAAACTATATATAAGAGTGGAAGAGCAAAGCTGTTTGTCACCACATGGTGCGTGAGCTGTCATATTGTGTGAAAGTACAGAACATGGAAATGGTAAGAATGTCAGATCATGGAACATATGGTAGTTCCACTTTGAAACAGAAGAGTAGACAAAATATTAGAAGATTTGAGGGGCACATGAGAAATAGAAAAGAAATTATGTGGCATTTCATCTTTCAACTGTTATGGATAACATAACCTCGAACAATTAGATGAAAAATTGGATGTTTAAATATCAAAACAAATAGTTTATAAGATAGAACTATTCAATCATCAGACAACAAATATCAAACTAACACTTATTTCTAAAACTCTGAACGAAATTAACTATTCCAGTTCTTTCATTGATAGAGACATTAAACAACGGAAGGAAGAACTGTCACGAAGAGCTAACATTAGTGAAATAAAGCTAGGACCTACTGAGAATAAATACGTCAAAATTCCTTTCCATCATAGCAGTATACAACACGAAATTAATGAACTTCTCAAACCCTTAATGCTAAGACCTGCCTGGAGCTCTTTTGAGTCCACAACATCCATTTTCACTCCACTGAAAGATCGAGATCCCCTAGATAAACGAAGTAGCATCATCTATAAGATATGTTGTGAAGAATTTTAACCCTTTCACTAATATTGAGTTTAAAGCAGCTAGGGATGCAAAAAATGCCAAGAGATCCAGAGAAGAGAAAGGAAAGTGCAGTTTTTCTGAAGTACGATGAATTCCAAAATATGGTTCGTGGTCGTGGCGAAAACACCCCAGATGGTTAGCAGAAGAAGGTATTTTGAATTAGCTTGGCGTGGTGGAGAAGGCCACAAGTGCTTAATTTCGTACTTCAAAGAAGAAGAAAATAACGTAGGTGAAAAAACAGGAAGGATTATTTACGATCCTGTGTTTACTAAGACAACGCAAGGAGGGGAAAAACCATGCCATGAAATGGCTAATAAACAATAAAATCAATCCCAATTTGTGTCCAATTCGACTGTACAAAGAATTCCTAGAAAAGCGGGTTGGAATAAAAACAAAACGACTCTTTCTCACTGTAAATCCCGCTCGGAAGTTGAACAGAAAAGATTATAAAAAGATTCCTGCTGGACGAAATACAGTAAGCAAATGGACTGTTCTGCAAGCCAAAGCTTCTGGTTTGAATACAGAGAATAATAATAATAATAATAATAATAATAAATCTTTATTTACCAAGAACACTCAAAGTAGGTTTCGTCAAATAAAGTTAATACAAACTGACACGTTCATGTATAAATGAGTATGTTTGCTTTTTCAAATTCAAAATCAATAACGCCATATCTTCAAATGGATCAAGATCACCATGAAGAAATAGTAAAAAAAATGCGTGGCAATGACGTACCACAGGTACAGCATTCTCAAACATCCTCTTCAGCCGTTAATGCACCGTTAGCTGCATTGTCTAACCAGAATACGTATAATAATTGTGTATTTCACTGCAGTTCCTGCAACTTTTGATTCAGTTAACCTTAAATAAATAGTTTCATCATATTTTTACTTATACTTTCATGAATGAAAAATATTAAAACAAACGTATTTCTGCGTCTCTTCTATTTTTCCAGTTACGGGATGGTTATTGATGACAATCTAAGAATTTATAAATTAATAACGTCAGTTTGACGAGTTGGCAGTTTATTCGGGGGTAATACCACAAGAGCTCAGATTCAGACGGATATTTTTTGCGGTTGTTTTCGAATACTTACGTTCATTGGCAATTACATATAGTAAGTATGTATATGTAAGTAAGTATTACATAAAGTAAGTATGAGAAAACCATCGTAAAAAATATCATGCTAGATCTGAGCTCGCGTGGTATTTGATAAGACAATTCCATGTATGGAAAACTCAATTCAATTAAACTTCATTTAACTAACTAAAAGAACAATAGGTAGAAGAATAATGTTTAGAAGGAACAATTACCTTGTAAGTTCTTCCGCTTATAATTACGTGCATCACGGAATTTCTTAAATGCCAAATCACTGAAAGGGTTGAAAGTAACATTAAATTTTTCAAAATACATGCTTTACAACATTTTCGCTGTTGTGTTCCACATTGTTTTCACCATGTATTCTTTATAATCTTCCCCATTCTGTTTCTTCATATTAAAGCCCCAGTCCATCAATATTCCTGCCACATTTTCCACTGACTGTTCGGTTTCCAAACTGAAGTTTCGTTGTTTACAAAATTCATTAAATTGATTCCAAATGGAGGAATGCCTTTTTTTGTATTTTCTGGAGTTGATATTTCAATCTCCCTTATTATTTCTGCCTCGCAAATATTTCCAAATCTCGACATATTTAATTCTGTTTTTGACATTGACAATTTTCAAATTGATGAGACGCGCAACGCTTGATAAACGAACAATGAATGCTAGCGTTGATACGGTAACGTAATTTATCCGATTTTTTTATCCACTTGCATTTCTGTTCCTTCCTATTTAGCCGATAGTAAACTACGATTTTTGTACTCACAAATGGGAATTATTATACGTGAGTGGAATTGTCGGGAAATATTTCTCCGAATCACATTCGTGCATCAAAATAACCGGATTTTTTCGCATTCCAGCGTGTTGTCTTTGAAAAACTGCATTCGGTCATTTTTATATTTTGGAGAAAGAGCCCTCCACCTTCGGTGTCGGGCTCTTTCTCCAAAAATGAAAATGAACTCATGCAGTTCTTTGACAACACGCTGTCATGCAAAATTATCGGTAAATTTGATGCACTTGGCAATTACTTAGAAAATATATGTGCGCTCCTAAACACGAATCAGTTTGATAACACTGCTCGCCATAGTCCGTAAATATTTCTCGATTATCTCCGTGAAGTTCAAACTGTTCTCTGATTTGATATAGCGAATGATAATACAATATTCACCATCGCCGATCCTAAAGCTGCTATTTAAAAAAAAAATTGATCCGCATAATACTGAAAACATAAGGTTGTACTTCTTTTTCGAATCTTTTATTGTAAGTAAAATTTGGTCAAACACAATAAAAATTCTTCCTAATGCAATCAATTATATGAAATAATTTGAAATCCTTATAATCTCCAAATTTATTCGTACTGTGTAGTATGTTAATGAAAAAAAAATCGTGTGCGCTCGGGGGACCCCTGTCAGGAACAAAGTTCCTTACGCTTTTTCTCCAACTCCGAATGTAATTCGATATGAGGATTTAGATATATTTGTATATTTTCGTCACGTAAGGAAAAAGCGTTATGCTCCCTCCAATGTTTCAAACGATCCAATGAATCAATTGATATCGAGGTAGCAGAATTTATTGCCATCAATCTCATGTATCCACCATTTTGTGTTTCTTTTTTCTCAATATTTTTCCCTTTGGAAAGTGACGTTTTCTATTCCATCACATTTAATTCTCATTAAACCATGCAATACTATACCTATATATCATTTTTCCAAACTCCTCCGCCACAGTAAAATGTATTTTATTCCTGATAATACTGTTCGTTATATTATATCAAATTGACGTGTTACATATTGATTGTGAATCATTGAACCATCTTCGGTCATTGTATTCGGTCTATTATCAACAAATGTCGTGATGGTGGCGGGATATATTCGGAATGTTTATGTATTTCAATGAAAATGTATCTCTGCTCTTATGGGAGATGTTCTATAGAGGGAATTTATATGAAGAATACGGGTTCTATTTGAAAATTGGAATATGCAAAACACCCGTATAACATTTTGAACGCATCAGTTACGAATTGTCATTTGGTTTTTTTAACTATTCAAACTTCCAAGACACTAAAAAAAAAATGAAATTTGATTTTATAGTACTTTCCCTATATAAGTTTATAGAAACACTATCTATTGCGGACTTCCAAAAAAATTTGTATATCTTTACCGATCAAGGGAGGGTTAAAACCATAGTCACGGGGTGCATCCGAATTTTGGGAAAAAAAATACATTGTTTCAAAACTCGAAACATAAAAGAGTTATCGTGTTTAACACTAATTAATACATTTGTGTCTGCTGCATTTAAACATTGATTACATTCAAACCTCAAACAAAACTAAGAATAAAAATGGCATTTACTTTGGTTATCAGTAAAAAAAGGAACTGAAAAAATAAATCAATAACAAATTCAGTACGAAACGATATAGGAACAACACTAACTGAAATCGTAATTCTAGAGGCAAAATTGAACCTATTAGTGACAAAATCTTAATAAAAGAAGTACAATAAACTGAATCTTTGTTGAAATGATTGAAATCACAACTAGAGGACAAACTCAGTTTTTCGTTTCTTCGAATTTGCAAAACAATCTATAATTATCTCTATATCTATTGAAATATTTCGGTGGATGTGGAAAAGGGCAAGACCTGCTGAACGTTTCTCAGTCATGTTTGATCTAAGCCACGTTTTGAACCGCCTTAAAGCCGAAATAGACCTTTCCGCAGAAGCTGCAGCACAGGGCAGAGTTAGCAACAGTTGTAAAATTAATTTTACATATCCAGTTCACTCAAATCCAGAAGGTTTTCGTTTTTACATTTATTTTGCCACAATTCTAGATCATATTCTATTTCAAGTTTAACATGGCGGACTTACCATTATCAGATGAAATATTTTTTTGAAATCATTATTTGTAAATGTACACTGGAGAACTATATTTCAATTTGGTATATTAAAAAAATCACTATCAAATCCATAGTCTGAATCATTTATTATTGAATCTTGAAATAGGAATGTATATTGTAATTCTATAATAGTCCGCTGCTATAATAGGTATATAGTAGCCAGAAAACCAGCAATTTTTTTAATTATCATAGTATTAATCATCCCCCTTATCATTATTTTTGTGCACAAAAATACTTTTCATCAATACCGTCGGATGAGTCATGTTAGCCAAATCGGCCGGGTAGTTTCAAAGGGTGGCTGTTGAAACATTGAAAATAATTCTTGATCTGTGATTTCCATACCAGAATTGGCAAACTATAGGTCGTTTGATATAGTTTTATGAGCTCCACAACTTTCTTTCGGATAGTTTTCTCTAAGATGTACACACTAACAGAAAATCGCTGTAAATTACAATGATGTTTTCCAATGAATTGCCCTGTATACTCCTTCCATTTGAGGTTAATTCATTCTTGTCAATCAGCTTCATAGGTCAGATCAGAACGTCATTGAGTTCCTTGAATTCAAAGTAGAACTATATAATATCTAAGAGTTATTACTTGTTTATCAATATCTGAGTGATTTTTCATATTTCCAGTAGGTACTGTTCTGGATTTGAATTCTCAACTTTCAGTTGTTAGAAAAATTAGGAAGCGTTTGCGGAGATTTGAATCATTCTCCAGCTTTTGATCGTAGAGTTTGTATGAAAACTTTGTATTCACTAGAATGTGGAGGGAAACAGTCATTCTGTCAGTCGTCGATTTGTATGGAAGCCAGATATAATATTCGAATTTGTTTTACGTGTGGGTGGATCATTAAAAAATGTTAGTTCTATTTAACATTTATTTACTTCGAATAAATAAGCTCTTTTTACATAATGATATGGCATCGACAGACTTCTCACCATTGGTAAGCGGCATTGAGTCCAGAGTATGATGCATGAGATACTACAGGGGCAGTGGAGTAAGCGGATACCACTGGAGAGTGTGCACCGTAGGAGGCACCGTAAGGAGCCAAAGACCTAGTGAGAGCAGGAGCAGAGTAAGCAGATACTACTGGTGAGGTGTATGCGGAACTACTGGTGAGGAGTATGCAGATACCAATGGTGAGGAGTATGCAGCTGAGGAGTATGCAGGTGCTGAGTATGATCAGGTGCTGAGTATGCAGGTGCTGAGTAAGCTGATACTACTGGAGCATGGGCAGCATAGGCTGAGACTACTGGAGCATGTGCCGCATAGGCAGATACAACTGGTGATCCATGGCTGGTGTAGGTACTGGTAAAGACTTCGATACTGGGGCAGCATAAGATACTACTGGTGTGGCTGAATAGGCTGATACTACTGGCCCAGCAGGTAGGTGGATACTGCGGGGGCGCTAAGGAAGCCAGCATTAGCGTAAGCCAAAGCGGCGGCGAAGATGATGAACTGAAAAAAAAAAAGTTTCATTTAAGTTATTGAAAATTTCCCTCCATAATTTTCGAAAATACCGTTGAGTAATCAAACAAGAACACTAGAACACTTGAGGTTCTCTGAGGAATTCCTCCAGAAAATGTTATGCGAAATTTTTTTTTCACGTAGTCGATTGATGAATCTTTCGGAACAACAGTGTGTTACCAATAAAATAGTCAAGAGTGATTTCAAATTTCAAATAGACGATGCCGTTTCTTGATAATTCCGATTTGGAATAAAAAAAAATATTTTTTTACTATTAATACGTTATTCGATGAAATCTGTTTCTTGTATTGATATTAAAATGTACATGTTTATCTGATTGACTCTCTAATATGTTCAGTAATAATTATGATACGCATATTTACGGTATTCTTATCAATAAAGTCCATGAAGAGATCATAATAATATTATACAGCAACGAATATGGGTTATTTTGTAACAATCAAATCATAATTGTATGATTATATTCACATATATATTCATATATGCTTCTTGGGGGTGGTATATTCTCCTGAATTCACAAACAATACTAGGTCTCTATCGATGGGTTCACTGAATTTTGTTTCAAATTGATTGAAATAATGAATAGTTTGAATATTTCTCGAATGATGTAAACGAATACCTTGCCAATTGTACATCAATAATTTGAATGCAATTATAAGCAGATCATCAATATTGTGCGGTTTTTCTGCTGAATATATATACAGTGTCCGCCAAAAACTTGGAACCATATGGGCATTTTTTTATTAATATTCAAAATTCACTATAGAGTAAAGTGACATTACTATGAAAATATCGAAAAAAATTATTGAGAAAAGTTGTTTGCAATTGAAAGATATTTCCCAGTTATCCAGTTTAGTCCACCATTTACTAATTTCAATAACTGCTTAATGAGTTGATTTCTCCATGAAGCCAACTCATTAAGCAATTATTGAGATTATTAATTAGTAGACTCAACTGGATATCTGGTTTTTTATAAAATATTTCGATATTTTCCGAAGTAATGTCACTTTACTCTATAGTGAATTTAGAATATCGGCCGATTCCCGCTCAACCGCACGCCACTGATGGTGAAGGCTATGCACGTATTACTCAAATTAAATGCACCAACTTTTATAAAAGATAAAATTTTCTGAGAAACTACTAATAATTTTTTTTTCCATATGATTCCAAGTTTTTGGCAGACACTGTATATATATATATATATATATATATATATATATATATATATATATATTTGAAATGCATTATATTCAGAATGTATGTCATTCATTTTAGATCTTTATATTCAGAATGTATTAAAGACTCCACTCAGTTCCGTCCAACAATGATCCGCGAATAAAAAAAACATTATTTGGGATACATTTACGAAAATTACAAAATACTCACTTTTGATGCCATTGTTGTATATTGATGTTCAGTTAGTCAGTTACTGATACGATTCATAATACTTCGGCAGTTTTTATAGTCGTTCACCTGGTCTTCCACTCAGCGTGTGTATGTGATATACTTTCATATATGACGAAGGTCTAGGTTGTTTATATGATACGAAACGCTAAGTCATTCGTACGAAAATATGGGTATAATGCTGAAAAGGAAAACATTCACAATTGAATATTGATAGAAATATTTTTCTGTGAATTGATGATTCCATATCTGATTTTATGAACATCCTGTTTATATTTTCAACAAATCAATGGGTATCAATGTTATCAATTATATAAATCTGTCTTCGAATAATAATCGTCTTTGTTATGTTATTTTTTTATTATTATTGATTTGTTCACTGGATTCAATATTGTGATGGTCCTGGAAAATGATTCCAATTCCGTTATGAAATCGACATGTTCAGGTGTCTTTTGAGATATCTGTCTCTCCTCAACTCAAAAGGATTTATTTTTTCATGAGAAAAATGTATACCCGCAGCTATGGATTTGAAGAAAGATATTCTTATTCATACGCTTTTTTCATTCAATGCAAGTAATTTGCAGAATACAATTTTGATATTCAAATATACCGCCAATTGTCTCGTCCCTCAACGTAAGTTAATTCAAAATAATCCATATGAGGAAGATAATTCATTTTTGATATATAACCTCTTTGAAGTAGGTATAGCAGATGTATATTTTACTGCCTGTTGTTCAATATTCAGGCATGAAAATTATTTAATCTTAGGAAAAATTAAAATAAAATTGAGGTATTTTGCCTTTTTGAAAAAAAAATAACTGATTCAAACAAAACAAATATTGAAATATTCAGGGGTAGTTTCAACCCTCTCCAATTTCGTTGAATTTTTTCTTGGTACCCTTGCTATTTAACCCTCCTGCAAAATTATTATTCTATTTGCAATACTCTTGGTTTGTTTTATAATAGTAGTCGTTTTTACCGCCTGGGGTGCATAATTCGGACAAAAAATTAATTTCAACAGAAAGATAGAATAAAAATGACGTATTTTGCTGATATTGTATCAAATTAACAGTTTTATAGATAAAAAAATCATTCAAATATTCAGATGGTGAATTTAACCTCTTCGGCTTCATACGCGTGGTTTGCGAAATACTCCAATGAAAATTTAAATAAATAGCGGCATGTTCCTCAATGTGAGACAATAGAAAAAAATCCATATTAGTTGATACAGATGAAATTTTCTCGTTTCAACCTCTATTTATTTTCGACTCCCAAACTCTCTCATTTTTACCAATACTGGTCAATCTGGTGTAAATATGATATTGTTACGAAACCTGGTTGGGTTTCATTCATTAAAACTTGAATACTTGAATAATTACTGTTCGTTTATTTTACTTTCAAAACAATAGACACTCTGACAATGCAATAGGTACTCGATCACACTGCACTAAATCAAATTTCTCCTTGACTTCGCTAATATGAATTAATTCGTTTCTCTGCATGAAAATATTCCAAAACAGTCGCTTCCGTGATTCGCAAGACTTATATATCCTCGTTCTTGCCCTCTCGAATCTTCGAGCGGCTATCGAAAGCATCGGGATATAATGTCCGTTGTTTAGTACGATGCTAGTATATTGTAGAGACTATAAATATTTAATTTGGAATTTCGTATATTGGAACTGATACTAGTTAGAACTTTCAGAGTTATATTCAATAATAAATTACAGACCAAAAATACATACAGCATATACATACATAACCCGCCCCTTTTGATGAAAAGTACAAATCAAAAATATTATATGAGTAATTGAAAGAAATTAATTGAAAATGAAAAAAGGTTAATAAGATAATCTCAAGGGTGCTTTCACAACTCTGCCATAACAAGTAACCATTTTATGGTCATTGTTAGTGTCACAATCGGCAATATCTTGTCTCTGGCACGGTGGATCCTGGGATTGGATTGAAGCATCCATTGTTCCGTCTCGATGAGTGGAAGGTCATCACGATTTTCAAGTAAGCATTTAGATTTGAGGTAGTAAATGACATCTGTTTTTTCTGAAGGTGTGCTTTTTATCGGCTTCAGCTGGTGTCTGTTGCGTCTATAGCAAGCATTCCCAACGCGAACATTGTAGTCATTTGGTCCACTTTGATGAACAACTACAGTGCCTGGTTTCCAATGACGAACTTTCTCATGTAGCAGAACAGGTTGATGAGATTCAAGAGCAGGAAGTTTCTTGGCGGAAATATCAAAATACCTTTTTTGTTCTATTTTAACTTTTTTTCTTGTAGTCGCTTGTAGGGTATCTCGGTTTGAGAATATTTTTTCCTACGGGTCAAATGGTTCCGAGTCTTCCCATCAACAAATCACTTGAAGAAGGCATGTCTTGTTTTGGAGTTATGTTGTTGTTGAGAATTGCAGGAAAAGGATCTTTGCCATCTCTAGATGATTTAATTGAAAGTCCTTTCGCTGTTTGTATTGTTCTTTCTACCATTCCATTGGAGCAAGGGAAGTGAGGACTGGAAGTTGTCAACTTGTCTTTGCTAATTGATGAAAATTTGCTGAGTTAAAAGGAGGACCGTTGTCCGAGAATATTTCCTGTGGTATGCCATTTGTTCCGAAGATGTTCTTCAGGGCTGAAATTATATTCCCGCTCGTACTGGAGAGCTTGTTGACTGCTACAAATTTGCTAAATAGTCAACTAATACAAATGCCCAAGAGTTTTGAAATCTATTCTCACTTTTTGCCAAGGCCAATCAGGTATGTTGATGTTAACGGCTCTTTGACATCACTTTCTGCATACTGTTGACAAGATATACAACTCAACACAAGGTTTTCTATAACAGTCAATATGTTTATCCAATAAATAGCTTCTTGAGCTAGTTTTCCACAAGATACTACCCCTTGGTTTTGTTGTAAAAATTCAATTCTTAGGGTTTGGGAAATTATTAGTCTTTTGCCGTAGAACAAAACATTCTCATGAAAAAAAAATCATTACTGATTGCCCAAAAATACTTGACTTCATGTGGAACATTGCTTCTATGTTTCTGCCAACCTTGAAGAGTATAACTTTTCACTTTTTGTTATACCCAGTAGTCATCAATTGCCTCCTGTAGTATTTGTTCGTTTTCTCTGCTGGTTGAAATTACAGAATAGACTTTATGGTTTGTTTCCAAGAAATCAGTATCTATAGTTTCTCTAGTTGGATCTCTGCTTGGGGTATCAGCAACTTGCAACTGTTTTCCTGGAACATATACCAGTTCGACTTGATATCTGAGCAAGTAAATCGCAAGAAGCTGCAACCTGGGTGAGAGCTGATCTAATGGTTTTTTGAGTAATCCTAGTAAAGGACGGTGGTCAATTTCTATTCGGATTTTCCTACCAAATATAAAGAAAAACGTTCACATCCGAAAACATTGGCTAGTAATCCCTGTTCAAAATGATTATACTTTTGTTGGCATGGTGTTGAAGACACAGACGTGTATTCTACTGGATGATTATCATGAATAATAACTGCGCCTAGTCCAAAAGGACTCGCATCAACTGATAAATGACCGTTTTGGTTCATATATGCCAAAACAGGAGTTGAAGTGACCAATTCTTTCAAATGATTGGAAAAACTTAGTTCATTTTCTGTCCATGACCATTCGGTTCTAATGCTGAGTAAGTTTCTCAGAGTGCTAGTTTCATTCGAAAAATTAGGTATGAATTTGGCTACATATACAATTACTCCCAAAAACCTTTGTAAATCCTTTCTACATCCAGATAATTCCATTTCCCGAATCGCTTTGGTTTTTTGTTCATCTGGCTCTATGCCCTGAGAACTTATGACAGAAATTTTATTGAAAGTCAATCCGCTTTCCAATATTTTGTTGAAACACTATCCAAATTATTGTTATGTTCTTCTATTGTATTGCCAAAAATTAGGAAATCATCACTATATGCAATTGCACCTGACACGCCATCTAGGGTTTCAAATATAAATCTTTGAAATATTTCAGGGGAAGATGAAATACCACATGGTAGACGTAAATAACGATACCTACCAAATAGTATACATAAAGAGAGCTTTCTCTATCAAGAGGAATTTGGAAAATGCTGAGGAAGCATCAAGCAAAGAGAAAAATCTTGCTCCCGACAATAATGCAAATAATGTATCCGTTGTTGGGATTCGAAAATTATCACGTTTAATATAAATATTCAAAGAACGACACACATTTTCCATTGGAAGAGTAAATAGTTAGGAGTTAGAAAAATAAAATTACCTTTTCAAACGCGTCTTTTAATTGGTGAAGCTTTTATGTTTCACTATAGTTGCACTGTCATTGTTGCTTCTCTACAGATGTCATATATTGGTTGAATATACCTGGTGTCAATCCTGCTGTTTTGATTGATTGCCATAACTCAACAACAATACTTCCAACATAATCGATTAAGTCAATGTACAATCCTTAATGGCATGCATTTTGCTTTTCTATCAAGTTTCTTATTATGAGTAGGTGATCTAGTGCAAAACAGCTTGTTCAACTAACTGGAAGTTATCCATGTCGTGAAATAATCGCTTGTTCATTACGACCATGAGTAGATTGTATATCTACGGAAGGAGTGAAATGAGTCTGTTTTTTCAGACTTTCCTATAATCGTTTTCAAATAGCAATACGATGAGGTTCTCCTCCCATTAATTGGGAATTTTGACTGCCTGCGAGTATTGGTTGAATGGTTAAAAGTGTTTCTATTATTCCGGCACGAAAAATGTATTGTTTCCATTGTGGAAAGTGAATTCAGCTGGATTTGAGTTCATCTCTTCTACAAGGGTACAAGTATGAGATAACATTGGAATTGTTTTTTTTATATAATTTGTCTACGGCACCATTGATAGCGATAATCAACCACTATTTGATTCAAACGGATTGTCATAACCCCATAAATACAGAAAAACTTTCAAACATGAGAAAAACAATATGAACTCTATGGCCAGAAACATAATTCACTGGAAATGGAAAGGAAGTTGAAATTCAATAGTCGACCAAACTAATGAACGAAGGCACGTTTAAAATAGAATAGACACCTGCAAGCCTCGGAATGCATATAAAAAGTCACCCTTTTTTTACAAAGGAGCTATAAACAAGTCATCACCCTACGAGTTACGCATATCTAAGGAATTTCATTAGTAATCAAAGAAACTATAAATTATAGGTTTTGACAGTTCATTGAATGCAATACGACCACGAAATAGATAAATAATTCATTTTTCATACATTCTTTCGGCTTCAGTAACGAGCCATTAATTACTAAGCCGGTGATTTATTATGACAGGTAGAAGATAACTAATGTTAGGAATGTGATCCGCGAACGATCCATGGAAAGGGAAGATGATATAAAAGCGCGACCACGCGAACAAACAATGATGATTCGGTAAACAGACGTCGTTCAAGTAACATGTCCTCTCAGAGGTGTTTAAACTTTCATTCGTTTAACATGTAGTGCAGAAAGAT
This sequence comes from Gonioctena quinquepunctata, assembly GCA_018342105.1. Lineage (NCBI taxonomy): Eukaryota > Metazoa > Arthropoda > Insecta > Coleoptera > Chrysomelidae > Gonioctena > Gonioctena quinquepunctata. Next base: position 68,949 of record JAFIRS010002074.1, on the reverse strand, counting down.
GAGAGTGCTCAACTTTCACATAGTAATCATATAACAGTGAAATTGCGAAATCAGTAAGAAAGAAAATTCCCATCAAGTCAAACCGGAAACTGCACGAGTAATGACTTCACAAAGTGAATACACAGTTGAACAGTATTTAGCATAAATAAATATTATGTTATCAATGCTTCAAGAACGAGATAAGACACCGAAAAACTCTAAAGATAGTTCCTGCTCTCATAAAAAGACATTATCAACACACCTGTCTAATATACAGTGCGATATGAGAGTTAATAAACAACTTTCGAGGAAATAATTAAAATAGTAATACAATTGAACTAATATCGTGTAAACAAATATCGAGTGAATAAGAGTTGAAACCTGATGGTCTAGAGTAAGTTATCTGTTTTTCTGAATTTATGTTTGGGCAAATTGAATCAATTATAATTTTCATATGTTTTCAAATGTATCTCCATATTCTATGTTCCCATATTTTTGAAATAATATTTATCAACAGTCTGTTTAACCATTGATGGCATTTTTACTTATATTCAGTACACTGACTTTGAGAATGCCAAAACGGACCTAATTTGAAATCTCAACTGTTCTTTGACTATTGTATCTTTTCATCAGTATATAGGACTGGTTACTATTATAAAATATATATGTATATTGTAATGCCTTTCCAAGTGCATTATTTAACAATCTTTCTGAGACCGGTACGTGCTTCTATCTGAACGCCTCACATTCCCTGTATTAAGAGAAAGGGATATTTCTTGTAGCCGCTCTCGAAAAATAATCTTGGTTCGATCATCCTCAGACAGTCGATGCTCCTATTACTCAACAACAACAAAGTAGTGATCAAGGAAGTGATTAATTCAAACTATTTGAGAATTCCTCAGCGTGTATTGCTCTTTCTTTGAAGGAGTGATCCCTCTATAGAAGGCCAGTGGCGTAACAGAATCAACGCAGTTTTTTCTGATTACCAGAATTATTATGACATGGAGAACAAGAAAGCCAAACATTTTCCCAAAATTATTTCTATCGATCAACTGCGTGAACTCATTTGAATTGGATGGTGGTCGATTAATGCTGAAAAGGGTGTCGGGTATAGCCGTTACAGAAAAAGTTTATTTAAATTTTTCAAGTGTCCATCTAATATTTTACCTTTAGTAGACGAATTTCAGTTCAGTTGGATTCGCTGCCCAAATGAATGATGCACAGAAACCTATAAAACTGGAGCTGGCTCGGTGCATATGAAATATAATAAAGTTTGCGAGCCAGAAGAAATTTTGGCGTAGATATTGAAAGAAGCCAAAATACAAGAATCATCGAGACAATTATTCAATCCCTGCTTGCAGGAATTTAAAATTCCTAACGAATGAGGCGAAAACCTTGTCGTGCTGGTATTTTGCAAAATTACAGGCCCATCTCCCTTTTGTCACAGGTCTACAAACTTCACCTCAGGGTCAGAATCAACCAATTATTTGAGAAAATTGACAAACTGCCTCTCGAGTAGGATATAGTATACCATATCAGGAATGTTCCTGATTGGTCGATTAAAGGTGTGAACGAAAATTGACTTAGCCACCTAAGTTATGTGAATGATGACAATTAATTCCGAATAACTCCAACTGCGGACCAATCGTCAGAAGCTTCCTACAAAATGAGCCCCACCACAGACATAAAAAAATAAGGACAAATACCGATGATCTTCCAATGGAAACATAACTCCTAAGACCATTAATAGAGAAACAGTTCATGAATAATTATATTTTGCACTTCTAACAAAAAGACACAAACAGGCAGCTGACATGGACAGTATTAGGATACTGAAAATGTACTTCAGAATCAGAGAAACAAATCTGGTTTCAATTTACGCCAATTTTTTTTGACTGGACTCAATATTAAAATCGAATCTAACCCAGCCAATTGGAGACATACAAAATAAGTTCTGATGCTTAGTTGAATTATTCCTTTGGCTATGAAACTACAGTAAGATTTTCTGTGACGAAAGATATTTCTGGTGAGTGGAAAAAATAAAAATAAATTGTTTCCAATATGTGGAAAGACATTCCGAAATATACACTTTAATGGAAACAAAATATAATCGATATCTTAATTTCTCATTTCTCCAATCTCATAGACAATAATTTTCGTCAGTACATTATTATATTTTACATTGGCTTGTTTGGATTCGATTTTGAGAATATCCTGAAATACATATTAAAGAACTTATTCCGTGAAATGAAATGTTATAGAGGAGATATGTTTCTCTTGTTTTCAAAGAGACGAGAAAGAAAATGTGAATAGAATGAATCGTGGTATAGTGTTATAAGTTCGTCTCAAATTATCGAATGTTTTTCCTACTATGAAACCACAATAAGATTTTTTGTTACCAAAGAGATTTCTAGTGAATAACAATTTTTTTCTAATATTTGGACATTTTAATGAAAGATATGAAATACACACTTTTAGGTATTGTTTCCTTTAGTAGATTAGTAGTTATTATATTTACCCTGTATGTTGAAACCATAATATATGGAGTTCACCATCAATAAAAACAGGCGAAATGTCACCCATTAGTATTTGATTATTCATATTTCTAATACTAAACCAGACTGAAAAGATTACCTGGAAGACATTCTGTTGCAGTCAGCAATATTGGTCCAATTGAACTTGAAAACAAAATTCACATCATTTTTATATCTTCCAAATGTAAGGTTGAACATCTGAAACCATTATTTAACTACTCCAAGACTTGAATTGGAAGCTGCTCTAACGTCGAACATTGAACGTTTGCCCGTTGACGTTCAGTGTTGAAAGTTGGGTATTGGAAGTTGAATGAAATGAAACTTCTTATGCGCCTACATAAGTATATGTATCAGTTTTTTTTAATGAAATGGAGAAATAGAATGTCAAAAATTCCTCTAAATCAACATTAACTACTTTTTTTTTCAGTTTATTAATAGGACAGAAGTAACGTTCCGAAATCACAACCTGATCACCACAATCTCATAGTATGGCTAAACGTGACGCATAAACTGTAAAATTAGCTCTAGATTACAGACTCTCAGGATACATTAATAAATAAAACCTCTTGTGTTTGTACTGAGTGTGGTCTTGATGATATGATATCGAAAATTGAACCATAAACGCATTTTGATTTGTTGAAACTTTACATGTACTGGAACCGGTAAATTTTACTTTGGTAGTAAAAAGTCTTTGTTGTCTGGCAAAATGGACAAATATATTGATGAGAAATATTTGTTAGTTTGTAAAAATTCATGGGCAACTTATTAGTGGGCATGTTGATAGCTTGAAAAAATATCCATTAGATTGTGAGATAATAGGAGCGAGTCAAAAGGCAAATTCATCAATATTTTCACAATATGTTACATAAAATTCAGCAAGTATTTTCGAAAGACTTATATTCTAACCAGAACCGATTGTTAATGACCCAAATATAATATCATCTGAGTAGTTGGGTGAGCATCGTAATCGAAGAGAGCCTACCTGTCTGTTATCTTGATTTAATTCGATGGTATCTGTGGTTGACATATTGATTGTAATTCGTAAAAAATCCAACATTCTTTGATTACGTGGATATATACACAAAACATATTCCAGAATAATGATTCAATTTTCTGGTTTAGTTAGGTTATTCATTGCTAGACAACAATTACTTACGAAATTACATGAGCTTCAATGGCACATCCAGATTGTATCTAGCTGAAATTTTCATTTTTACCAAGGAGATGATTTGAATCGTCCTACCCATAATTTAGTGATAGTAACACTCAATTAAAACTAATATGTGCGAGGCTTGTTCGGCAATGATTTATTGGCTAACGTTTTATGCAACCTCTTGCAGAGAAGATTGAATTGCCACGCCTTTGTTTCAGCAAAATTATGTACATATGTCTTTTTCAGGGTTTTGATCATATTCGAATTGCATAATCAACGAAAGATATAGATCAACAGATTGTGTGTTCTATTATCCAACTCACGGTCCTCAACAACGACGATTTCAAATGTCATAGTCATTATGTAAATGGATTAATTCCACAACGAGATAAGAGTATTATTTTTTGCCATTTAGGAGGTAAGATCATGGGTGCTCTAATTATATTTCAGTTTTACATTATGCGGTCAAGCGCCTACTCACTGTCCCAATTTTAAATCATAATATAATGATTGGGTTGCTAATAGTTGGTCGAAATAATTAGGTCTGCTTCAGCTTTAGTTGAAAAGAAATATTAGCAACGATTATGAAGTACTCTTTATGTATAAACACATAGATTTAATCTATGTTCCTCTATTTGTACACATAAAATGGGCTATATTATGTATATATTATATATATATATAAATATATATAAAGTCAGCAGGTCTAGATGAGATGATGTTCCAGTATTCTTATTGAAGTGAAGTAATACAATCGACCCACTTGATTAACATGTCTCTTTAGTGTGGCGCTTTTCCGAATATTTTGAAACCAGGAAAAGTGGTTGCTCTTTTCAAAAAGAAAGATATCACTTCATTGAAAGATTACTAGCCGATAACAATACTTCATGGCTTTTAAAAAATATTCAAATATGCTTTTCTCAATAGGTTATTACTATTCTTAGATAGATATGAAATACTGGGTGAGAAACAACATGGTTTTCACTCGGAATTAACACCGCAATGTCCTCATTACTACCGCAATGTCTCCATTCTATCATAAAATTATATATATATATATATATATATATATATATATATATATATATATATGAATTGGGTATAGTGGGTTCTTGAATCTTGGTGATTGTATTTTTGGAGTTTTCTTGGGTTTCAGATTCGATTGTATTGAAATGAGAAGAAAATTACATTTATTTAAACGTTTTGCCCTCGTTCGGGGGCATCTTCAGTAAAATTTATTAAAAACATTTGAATCATGGTAAAACCAAGATTCATATATATATATATGTTTTCCAACCTTCGTACTGTTGCGGATATGTATCAGCTCCTAAATTTGTATTATGCTCAATTGAATCTCGGATAAAATAAAGCATTTGTTTTTGGGGCAATTCAACACATGCACAAGATATTTTTATTCTTCACGAATTTTAGGTGTATTTTCGGAATTCCGCGGATGATTTCATGCAAAAATAATTCCAAAGCTTTTAAGATACTGACATTTCGAGGTCTATATACAGTGCTTCTCAAAAGTCCCCTATCCCCCTCTTATTTTTGGAACATTTATAAATAAACAAGTGAAATTTGGAAACTGAATATTAAAGGTTGTAAACTTCCCTACTAGTGATGATAGATGACGAAATCGTCAAAGATGACGTCACAAGGCCATTGTGACCAATAATTTTAAATGGAACCTTACGGCAAGCGACACCTCTTTTAAAAGGTATCGAAAAAACCTATTCAATGATACTGATTTTGTTTGTGTTTATGGCAGTTTTAACGGCTCATTAGTAAACATTAAAATTTAAATTCCATTCAGTATGATATTAATTACAGATTTAAGAATCAGTATCTACTGAATTGCTCGAAGTGACCTCCATTTACTTCCCGACAGTGAAATATCCTATTTTTAAACCCTTCTCGTACTTTTGCAAATGTGTCTGCGGAAACAGCCTAACATTCTGCAACAATACGTTGTGTTAAAACGTCAATATTATCAGGTTCAGTGGCGTATAGCTTCGATTTGAGGTACCCCCACAGAAAAAAATCTAAAGGTGTGAGGTCCGGTGATCGAGCTGGCCATTCCGTTGAACCTCGTCGTCCAATCCATCTACCACGATACTCCTCATCCAAATACCGTCTTACTGCACCGTTATAGTGTGGAGGAGCACCATCCTGTTGGAATGTTATTTCCAAATTGTTGAATTCATCTGGATTATCTTCCAAAATTTCAAGGATTTACGGTTCTATTGCGTTTTGCAACAGCTCCAGATAAACCTCACCAGTTAAATTAGTATTTGAAAAAAGAGGCCCAACGATGTGGTTTCCCAGGATACCTACCCAAACATTCACCTTCTGGGGAAATTGGGTATGTGTTTCACGAAACAGGTGAAGATTTGCGTCACTCCAATATCTCATATTCTGTGTATTTATATTTCCATTTAGATAGAAAGTACTTTCGTCAATAAAACAAATTGCTTTGACAAAGTCTGGCTGTTGGTTAATTTTAGTTTCCATGTTTTCACAAAATTCGGTCTGGGTCGTCGTCTGAGAGTTGATGAACCATTTTTAATTTGTATGGATGAAATTTGTTTTTTTCTTCAACATCCTGTGTACTGTACTCCAACTGACTCCACAGGTAGATGCAACGTGAGTTGTTGAGAAAGTAGGATTAACTATTACTTCTGCCAGTATATACAATTTTTTCTCATCAGAAATTTGTGGTCTGCCAGATTGTTTCGCATCATTAATACTACCCGTTGTTTCAAACTTACGAAGAAGCTCCCTTAAATAAGTCCTCGAAACGGGGCGATCGGGAAACCTCTCATTAAAAATTCGTTCTGCTGCATGAATATTTTGTCCAGTTTCACCAAGAATTAGGATCGCTGCTACTTTATCACCCAAAGCACGTACCATTTCGCTTCTTGGAGCACTTGAACGTTCGGCTCACAACAGTTTGACAAATTGTTAAAATGTACAAAAATATTAAAAGTACCAATAGCTGCTAAAACAGTTAAACGGTCGATCAACAATACACAAATTATTAAATGTACAAAAACTTGGACAATTACAAAAACGTCGAATTAGGGAGACTAACAAAAACGTCAGCTTATTTGACAACTATCCAGAGGCGGAGCTTGAATTTTGAATTTTAGTATTAACTGATTTAATTCATCACAGCTTTGCGTTTTTTAAAAGCGAGTTGCAAAAACTGCCATAAACACAAACAAAGTTAGTATCATAAAATAGGTTTTTTCGATACTTTTTAAAAGAGGTGTCGCTTGCCGTAGGGTTCCATTCAAAATTATTGGTCACAATGGCCTTGTGACGTCTTCTTTGACGATTTCGTCATCTATCATCACTAGTAGGGAAGTTTACAACTTTTAATATTCAGTTTCCGAATTTCACTTGTTTATGTATAATCGTTCCAAAAATAAGAAGGGGGGAGTGGACTTTTGAGATGCACTGTATATCTGAAAAATGTTTATATGTTTTCCAGAACAAACATGAATTCACCCCAAATATGAATATCCACGAACATGATACGCGACATAAAAGTTATAATATATTTGGCCCAAAAATGTTTAACAATCTTCCGAAGGAAATTGAGTTTTGCGGCTCCCTAATACTATTCAAAATTCTATTAAGCTGAAACAGTTATTTTTTATAATTTAATAAGTGAAACAGCATGGATTTTTGCATTCTATTTTGATTTTTATAAACATATTGTTGTACGTTGTTTCCAATTTTTACACGCCTTATGTCAGCTTCACTTGTATGTTTGTTTGTTTGTTTGTAACCGACTCCTTTGGGCGTGATTTTGACCCACTTCCAGACGTCCGAATGATTTGAAATTTGGCAGGTGTACATAATTCCGGTGACAATGCATTGATAAATTTTTATGTGAAAAAAAACAAAATGGCGGCTCCAATATGGCGTACGAGTTTTGTAATTATAGTCCGATTCGCTTCAAAATCGGTATATGAGGATTTTCGTAGTCGGAAATTATGATTCTTTTGTCAAAATTGGAAAATTCGAAATGGCGGCTTCAAAATGGTTGACGAGTTTTGTGATTATGGTCTGATTCTACGGTATATTAAGTTTTTGGTAGTCGGAAATTATGATTCTTTTGTCAAAATTGGAAAATTCGAAATGGCGGCTTCAAAATGGTTGACGAGTTTTGTGATTATGGTCTGATTCTATTCAAAATTTGGTATGTGAGGGTTTTTGGGGTCGGAAATATGATTCTTTTGTCAAAACTGGGAAATTCTAGATGACGGCTCCAAAATGGCAGACGAGTTTTGTGATTATGGTCCGATTCTATTCAAAATTGGTATGTGCGGGTTTTTAGGGTCAAATATTATGATTCTTGTGTCGAAATTGGAAAATTCAAGATGGCGGCTCCAAAATGGTGGACGAGTTTTGTGATTATTGTCTGATTCTATTCAAAATCGGTATGTGGGGGTTTTAGGGGTCGAATATTATGATTTTCTTGTAGAAACTGAAAAATTCAAGATGGCGGCTTTAAAATGGCGGCTGAGTTTTGTGATAAGGTCTGATTCTATTCAAAATTGGTATGTGGGGATTTTTCGGGTCGGAGATTATGATTACCCAATTTGATAAGATTATTCCATTTTTCAATTTGCAAGAAAATAATTAAAATAATGGTTTTGAAAAAAATAAAAAAACACGCCTTTTTAAATAAACCACACTTAAAAGTAGGAAATGAATAATAGTTTGAAAAAACTAAAAAACACGCTTTTATAGAAAACCAGACTAAAAAAATTAAAAATAAGAAAAAAAATATTTTATTTAAAAAATAATTATATAGTACATTACACACCTAGGGCAGTAAAGTAAGAAATGTCTCAGATCACAGGAATTGTTGGCCAGGCGATACCATGCCCCCACGCTTTTATTTTTTTTAATAAATTTTTTTCTAATTTTCTATTTCTTTAGTCTGGTTCTCTATAAAAGAGTGTTTCTTAGTTTTTTTGAACTATTATTATCTTAGGTTGAATTGTTTCGTAATATCCTAATTTTGAATTTTTCAGCTTACATATCTGAGCCTTTTTATACATTTGAATGTCACAAGGAAAATAAACAGATTATTGATGTCGATTCATTTCCTGGTTAACGTAGAAACAATAATCAGCATGTTATTTAATTCAGTTTTCATGGACCCATTCCATAGAACACCAATTATTTGAACTGTGGAATAATTATTGTTGCCTTCTTCATACATACTAGCATTTTCAAGTAAGGAGTATTTAATGAAACTGGTTCATACTGGAGGCTCTTTGCGTATGCTGATATTCGATGATATTTTACAGTCCAGACATTGTCCGTCGAAAGATATGTCTTATATGTTATGTTGATTTTGAAATATCAAAGTAACATAAAGTCGTTTCGTCATGGGATTTTGGAATATACATTACTAGAAGGTACCCACGTAGAATTTGTATTTTTCCATCCAGCTTTTGCCTGTGGCTCCCCGTTATCATGTTTCCCGTTTCTCGTTATCCCTTCGTCCCATTATTTCGTTTGGGTGGCATAATTGATTCGTTTATGTTAGCACTTACAGAGACCATGAGAAACATCATTTACCTAGTGCCTCAGCAGAGTTTGTTCACAAGTTTTGTATGTCCTCTAGATATGATCCCTAGACCTGATAGTAGAGGAGACCGTGGGAGGTCGACCTTCACCGATCTGATATCTCGATGAGACATACTTTTTATCAAATATAATTTATAAACAAATATGCCCATGGTAACTTGCCTATCGAAAAGTGTTCATAACTATTTTTAATTGAATTAATTTTAATCAATTTTCTTTCATCACCTTTACTCTTTTGATAACCGAATGAGTTTCACCTCAACTGATAGTTTTTAACACACAGAATATGCCTAGGTAGGCTTGCCTACTTATTTCTGTGCATGGCTACCTGGCAAGCAGATGTGAACAGGTAAGTCAATATAGGTAACTACACCGATCTGTTAACCAATCGAAATTGATATCATAGGTAAGATAATTCAATCACAAAACCAATCATATAGGCTTGCCTGCAATAAATCGTACATAAAATATTATTGCCAAGCTATGAAGTTTTAGAATTTTAGCTATTTGATAGGTGCGAGAGAGAAAGTAGAGCGTCCGAGGTCCGTGTGATAGAACAGGACACAACATAGCAGATGCACGCTACCTGACCGTTGAATGTATCCAAGTGCGCATGCTCGTGTACATGTGAGTGACAGTGACAGCATTCATTTACACTCGACAGTAATTTTCAACTCTTTTATATGCTTTGTAATAAACGCTTTCAACAACATGAATGTATTAATAGTATATTAAAGTATAAGTGGATAAAAAGGGCTTTAAAACACGCGCGATTTTTCGAGCACGACGGCGCAGCCGGAGTGCTCGAAATAGAGCAAGTGTTTTTAAGACCAGTTATCCACGAATACTTTACGTTATTTTTTTTTATTGGTGCACTTTGAAATCATATATATTGGTATAATTACTACAAAAAATAGAACTAAGAACTAATAATGCAAGAAGGTTGAATTCGTGATATGACATCAGTATACCTTTCGTTGTCATGGAAATGAGAAAAACATTCATTTGCAATTTGTTACCAAAGATCAATATTTGTTGTCACCAGAGCTCAAAAATGAATGAGTCTAATATCGATTTTTTGAATAGTGAGGCAGAATCGCGGTAAATACCGCGGAAATCCAGTGATATATATAAAAAAGAATATGGAAAGTTCTTCAAATGGATGGAGGAGCACATATAAATGACCGAATTGTGAGTAATATTTTATGTGACGTTACAAGGTACTCCTGTCAGATCAATAATCAAAAATTTGTCATTTAGACTTCACGTTTCTCGATTTGTTGATGTTGTCATGGTTACCTTTAAAAAACGCGCGTTTTTTAAAGTTCGATTTAAACACGCTGAGGCGTGCTTTAAATGGGTAAAAAGGGGCACCAATAAAAAAAATTTTATTTTTCTATATTGATGATTTTTTTAATTCATTATACTAAAATTTTTAAAGTAACACTTATTCTTTCCCGCTTTACGGCATTTATTTGATTTTGAATAATAAATAAATTATTGATTTGTTGAAAATATAAACAGGATGTTCATAAAATCAGATGTGGAATCATCTGCGACTGAAAGATAAACCTTAGTCACTATCTTCCATCGTCAAGATAACCTCTTGTGGGGTATTCATGTTGAAAAAAGAAACATTCTCAATTTAATATTCACAGAAAAATATTTCTATCAATATTCAATTGAAAATGTTTCTTTTTTCAAAATAAATTATTCTTTATTTAATTTTGAATAAAAAATATAGATTTTTTTATCATTTTATAATTTAGCTTTAAAATGAAAAAAAAAAGTTTTTTTTTTTTTTTTATTCATTAATATATTAAATTATTTATTTTTTATTATTTCATAGCTGTAAGTATATATAGTGTGAAATAATACAAAAATTGTGATCGAAATCAGAGTTATAATAAATTAGAGTTCAAAATAACTGTCGAGTGTAAATAAATGCTGTCACTGTCACTCACATGTACACGAGCATGCGCACTCGGATACATTCAACGGTCAGGTAGCGTGCAGCTGCTATGTTGTGTCGTGTTCTATCACACGGACCTCGGCCGCTCTACTTTCTTTCTCGCACCTATCAAATAGCTAAAGTTCTAAGACTTTATAGCTTGGCAATAATATTTTATGTACGATTTTTTGCAGGCAAGCCTATACGATTGGTTTTGTAATTAAATTATCTTACCTATGATATCAATTTCGATTGGTTAACAGATCGGTGTAGTTACCTATATTGACTTACCTGTTCACATCTGCTTGCCAGGTAGCCATGCACAGAAATAAGTAGGCAAGCCTACCTAGGCATATTCTGAGTGTTGAAAACTATCAGTTGAGATGAAACTCATTCGGTTATCAAAAGAGTGAAGGTGATGAAAGAAAATTGATTAAAATTAATTCAATTAAAATTAGCTATGAACACTTTTCGATAGGCAAGTTATCATAGACATATTTGTTTATAAATTATAATTGATAAAACATATGTCTCATCGAGTTATCAGATCGGTGAAGGTCGACCTCCCACCGGCTCTTAGACTATGAATGTTTCTAGATATGAAGGGTGTTAGTGGATAAGTGCGACAAACTTCAGAGGGTGATTCTGCATGAAAAAAAAAATGAAAGTTTGCTAAATAACTTTTGTCCGCAAATGCTTTGTTTTCCGAGATACGGGGCGTTAAAGTTTTTCTTAAAAACGCACCATTTGTTTATTGCTCAGAAACCGGTCGAGATATGCAAATGAAATCTGGTGAGTTTCAAGAAGTAGTTATTGCGCATTTTTTGACATGCAATTGAGAATTTTATGTTTATCGTTGGCGCGCATACGGGTAATGATTAAATTTGAATATTTCAACGAAATGTCAAATTAGCGTTTCTTCATTTTTAAGCTCTTAGTTAGTATAACATTAAAGATAATAAGTAATTGATTTTTCTTTCAACGAAAATAATGGAGAATTTTACAAATGTGGAATTGTCAGACATGCATTTTGTCTATGGTTGAAGTAATGGAAATGGTCGGCAAGCTCGACGATTGTATGCTGAGTTGTATCCAGGACGTAGGGTACGCCATCACACAATATTTGCTCATCTTCACCAACGTTTGCGCGAAAATGGTACATTTAAGAAACAACTGACTGCGGGTGCCCTCGAGAAGTACGAACTGTGCAACTAGAAGAAGCAGTTGTCGAGTTAATTGCGGAGTCACCTGAAACAAGTACTCGAAAAATTGCCAACATACTGAATGTAAGAGAGATAAGTGCCATGTGAAGTGGAATGAATAGAAAAATCGAATTTAAACGGTTTTCTTCACTACTCCGTACTGATGAGGGCCAAGAAGCCTGAAACCGGTATGCGGATTGTTAGGTGAACACGACATAAATTAAACATAATCGAGCTTATCAGAAAAAAACATTTGCATTCAATGTCCATTGATATTATATGGAAGTATGCATGGATTTTCAGGTGAATATCATTCAACGTTCTGCGTGGTATTTGCCAGGAAAGTAGTTGTTTTTCACCTGAGATCCACCTTTCTCTGGTTCAATTTTATATTGAATCCTTTATGTGAAGAAAACCGTTTAAATTCGATTTTTCTATCCATTCCACTTCACATGGCACTTATCTCTCACTATATGCTAGACGGGCTTGCCACTCCTACTGAGAAGGAATCTTTTATTTAGAAACCTATCGAGGTGGGAGATTTTCGGAGTGTTTCTTTCTGTCACTAGGTACCGCCAGTTAAAGTTTATCTTTTCCGGCGTACCTATAGGTGTTACAAGATCGATGATGGTTTGTTTACGTTGTGTCTCACTTCAGCCAGAGTTCTTTTGACCTTTGGCTGTTGACTACTCCGTACTGATGAGGGCCAAGAAGCCTGAAACCGGTATGCGGATTGTTAGGTGAACACGACATAAATTAAACATAATCGAGCTTATCAGAAAGAAACATTTGCATTCAATGTCCATTGATATTATATGGAAGTATGCATGGATTTTCAGGTGAATATCATTCAACGTTCTGCGTGGTATTTGCCAGGAAAGTAGTTGTTTTTCACCTGAGATCTACCTTTCTCTGGTTCAATTTTATATTGAATCCTTTATGTGAAGAAAACCGTTTAAATTCGATTTTTCTATTAATTCCACTTCACATGACACTTATCTCTCACTATATGCTAGACGGGCTTGCCACTCCTACTGAGGAGGAATCTTTTATTTAGAAACCTATCGAGGTGGGAGATTTTCGGAGTGTTTCTTTCTGTCACTAGGTACCGCCAGTTAAAGTTTATCTTTTCCGGCGTACCTATAGGTGTTACAAGATCGATGATGGTTTGTTTACGTTGTGTCTCACTTCAGCCAGAGTTCTTTTGACCTTTGGCTGGTTGACTACTCCGTACTGATGAGGGCCAAGAAGCCTGAAACCGGTATGCGGATTGTTAGGTGAACACGACATAAATTAAACATAATCGAGCTTATCAGAAAGAAACATTTGCATTCAATGTCCATTGATATTATATGGAAGTATGCATGGATTTTCAGGTGAATATCATTCAACGTTCTGCGTGGTATTTGCCAGGAAAGTAGTTGTTTTTCACCTGAGATCTACCTTTCTCTGGTTCAATTTTATATTGAATCCTTTATGTGAAGAAAACCGTTTAAATTCGATTTTTCTATTCATTCCACTTCACATGGCACTTATCTCTCACTATATGCTAGACGGGCTTGCCACTCCTACTAAGTCACTAGGTACCGCCAGTTAAAGTTTATCTTTCCGGCGTACCTATAGGTGTTACAAGATCGATGATGGTTTGTTTACGTTGTGTCTCACTTCAGCCAGAGTTCTTTTGACCTTTGGCTGGTTGACTACTCCGTACTGATGAGGGCCAAGAAGCCTGAAACCGGTATGCGGATTGTTAGGTGAACACGACATAAATTAAACATAATCGAGCTTATCAGAAAGAAACATTTGCATTCAATGTCCATTGATATTATATGGAAGTATGCATGGATTTTCAGGTGAATATCATTCAACGTTCTGCGTGGTATTTGCCAGGAAAGTAGTTGTTTTTCACCTGAGATCTACCTTTCTCTGGTTCAATTTTATATTGAATCCTTTATGTGAAGAAAACCGTTTAAATTCGATTTTTCTATTCGATTTTTCTATACTGAATGTAAGCAACTTCACTGTATTTGAAATTCTTATAGAACAGTTATTTTTTTAAAAGCTCTTCCACTTTTTCCGCGCCCAATTTTTGGCATTGGTTTTTTTTACTGACAAGGGTAATTATGGACGACAGGGTATACGAAATTTCCATAACAATCACCTCTGTGCTGAGAAAAATCCACATGGAAACTTTGGAGCTCATTTTCAGTACCTGTTTTCAGTAAATGTATGGCTTGTGGTACTTGATGATCATTTAATCGGTCCATATTTCCTCCCACAACGACTAATAGGCGACTTTTACCTTAATTACTTCCTACAGAAAGAGTTACCTGTTCTTTTCGAATAAAGTCCTCTACAGCTGAGACAACACTTCTGGTTCATGCATGATGGTGCACCAGTCCATTTAAGCATTATTGTACATGAGAGAACTAACCTAACTTTCCTCATATTATTTTATTGTGGCTTACAAAAAGTTCGTTTTACGTGAAACGTGAATGATATTTATTCGAACTAAGATCGGTTATGCGTTTTCAATTTTCATTTTATTTCATATGAAAAGGTTAATTCAAATAGATCGGATCTCTGACTTGTGCGTCTGCTTAGTATTCATACATCAAATGCTATCATTTTCATTCTTGTTAATTGATAATTGTTACTTGATAATTATTGATTAGAGCTGCATAAATCCACCAAGTTATAGCTTTGAAGTGGTAGGTTATAATAGCTGCTACGTGTTCGCCACTTCCAGAGTATTAGACCTATTTAAATTTTTAAAGTGGTGATTCATGGGCCTGCGACGTGGGAGCAACTTTCTAGTGGTGGAAAAGTTGATAAGTTAGTTCTACTGATCACTTTATGATGAGGGGAACTTTAATGTGATATATTTTCAGTTTCTGCCCCTCGAAAGTTATATCCTCCAAAAGCCGCCATATTTACAGGAATATTCTGGGTCTCCATCATTAGAGAAATGAACAAAACATTCGATAAAGGTTCATTTATCGTCAGAACTGTATCAAACATAGTAATTCATTATGTAAGTATAGGTTTCAAGTAACCAAGATTGGTCACAATCGAGCTACAACACCCATATTTCGCAGTATACTTTCAATCGTGTTAATTTTATCCTGATCAGAATTATCCAAATTCTCACTTTATGTGTTTATATGATATATATTCTCATAGTTATAGTCGATCGAATGTTAGAAATGAATCAGCCAAAATGGAAGAATGAGGAACATTTATTATAAAAATATGTCGCAGGACAGAGATCGAGCTACATATCAATTACACAAGCGCAGTTAGTTGTTCAACATGTCCATTGTCGGCCACTACACATCCACGTTTTTGGCAGGTGACCACAACGTGGTCGGAATGTGGCTATCAGACATCCAGGAATGTACATCGAAACGTAGCGGCCACCAAAGAAGTGTTGTCCGCGTGATAAAACCATGGATATTACGTGGCAGTGGTGGTGATCAAACACCTCAAAATTTTCCAGAATCGTGGCTGCTACGTTCCGTCCACTGAAAATGCTATTAGGGAAATTACACTCTGGCCGCTACGCAGTTGCGGGAGTAATTTTACTTTTAAACTCAAGTGTAATTTGCTATTTAACCTTCTTGGTTCATAATGGAATATATTTTCAACTCCAGTGACAGTTCGATGACATAACAACAAAATGAAATATCAACAATTTTCCTTCGAAATTGATAATTCTAAGCGCTCTGCGCAAAACAGAAATTGAATAAATATACCACACCACGCAAAAAATTATCGAGAAACGCTTGCTCAGCTGATTTGGTCAAGACACAAAATCAATCCAATAAAAATGCATGAGTGATGTAATGGTGAGTCCATAAATTAGAATTAATGCATTTGATCAACTTTCGCCATCCAAAACAAAAGCAGTTTCTTCAACTTGTTCATTATTTATTCTGACCGAATCTATTCTTACTGGAGGTGTTATTATATGACATTCCCAACAGTTTCTTCACCGCACCATAAAACATACAGGGTTGTCCACTTTCTGATCGTATCTTTATCTATCACTGGTGAGCACAATGAGATAGTGAAAATAAAATTATATCCGTTGGAACTTCGCGATTTGGAATACCCCAACATTATTTGCCAGCCTTTTACTACCTATATAAAAAATAGGTCAAGTCTGAGTTTACTTCGGGCTTCAATGGTTCTGTACCATATTTCGTTGATTATCATATTATTAAATGTCATAATAATGAAGATCATGCGATAATTGTGTTTTTTTTTGTGGAAAAGGATCACCTATTAGAAGTGAAAACAATGCAAAATGAGGCATTAGCAGGTGAAGCGGAATGTTTTCGTACAAGACGCCAGCCGAGACCGGAATATGACGATTATGTCCGCTAATGCTTTTCCAATATTATTCCAATTATACTTACTTTCATTTCCCAAATAGATACATTTCCATATGATGAGTTTTCATATGATTTGTTACGGAGTAAGTTTAAAGGAATATACCTAAAGCCATTACAGCGTCGGGAATCGAAATACCCTTCGATTATGGTATTGACAACAATTGATTCTTACTAGTATACAGTGCGCGTCAAAATTATGGAACAAATTCGATATTCTGCAAGCCATGTACTTTTAACAAAAATCCTAAAATTGGTCAATTTTTATTTTAAAATGCCGATCTTTTTATGTATATTATAAAGAGGTTATGTCACTGGTTTTGACATGGTGACGTAATCAGTAATTTTTTTAAATTGGAATAGCTGTCTTGTGATGCCTCATCTGAAAGGCCTTTCAATACTGCATTCAATGATAATAATTAATTAGTTTTTTTTTTGTACAGGGTGAACAAAAATTAATATTTTATTTCAATAAGAGAATAACTTTATATCCAACAAAATAGAACAGTTGAATAAGATGTTCGAAATGCCATCCACCAGTCTCTTGACAATGAGCAAATCTACGGACACATTCCTTTTGCACATTGCGAATAACTTCCGGAGTAATTCTGTTAATTTCGATCCCAATTCGATTTTTCAACTCTCGTAGATTTTGCGGCCTATCTACATAGACCTTCGATTTCAAATAACCCCACAAGAAAAAATCCAGGGGTGTAAGATCTGGAGATCTTGGGGGCCACTCTATCGGTCCGCGTCTACCAATCCACCTCCTAGGAAAACAGTTATTCAAAAATTCGCGAACATCACGTGCATAGTGCGGGGGTGCACCATCTTGTTGCAACCAAATACTTTCGGTTGGTGAGTTAGGATTGTTGGCGTTTGGAAAAATATCGGCAAGGCTAGGTATGAGTTCATTTCTTGAAAATTCCAAGTAACGCTCTCCCGTGAGATTTCCTTCTGAAAAATACGGGCCAATAATCCTGTCGTTTATTATCCCTGCCCAAACATTGACTTTCTGAGGGTATTGAGTATGCCCGTCCATCATCCAGTGAGGATTATCCCTACTCCAATATCTGCAATTCTGACGATTTACTGAACCATTTAGGCAAAACAGAGCCTCATCGGAAAACAGAATTTGTTTTATAAAACGTGGATTGCGGTTACACAAATCCTGCATTATTTCACAGAACTCCACACGGCGATCGGGATCATCATCATTGAGTTGTTGATGTAGCTGTACTCTGTATGGATGGTATTTTCCTGCTTTTAGAATACGTAATACAGAACTCTGGGATATGTCAAGGTCTGCTGCAATTTGTCGTGAAGTATTGTGAGGATTATTCTCTACACCCAATAGAACATCAAGTTTCACGTTTTCTTCTATTTTAGGACGTCCAGCATTCGGAATATGTTTGACATGACCAGTTTCTCTGGTTGAACGACTGACAGGTCTATTTGGATACTTCGCATTGGACAAGTCGCATACCTCTTGCTGAGTTCTCAGCATCCAATGAAAATTAAAATTTATATGCGTTGGGTTTCACCTAAAGTAGCCATAGTTTACTTTTGGAACCTTTTCACTTAGAATTTGTGAAGAATATTTGTTGATATTTCAACTGACATTTATTTGACACTAACTTGCCTTTCATGGCATTAATTTGTGATTGTCTTTCATTTCCATTTTAGACTAGGAAATAGCTAACTATTGATATTTGGAAAGGATCCATTGGTGTAGTAGAGCACTGACTCACTAGTCTGCCAGGGCAGTCTAAGGGATTAGAGCCTTGGCTCAAAAAAGTTAAATTTTGCATTTTTTGATACGCTTTTATTATCTTCACTTGTAACTAAATAACTCACAATGTAATAAAATCTTGGAAGTAAATATTCACCCACTTCCAATCTTCCAGATAATCTGAAATTTGTCACACATATCAAGGACCGATGACAATACAAGAATTCCATGATCATAATGTGATAATAATAAAAATATATTTTCCCAAACGCCAACAATCCTGACTCACCAACCGAAAGTATTTGGTTGCAACAAGATGGTGCACCCCCGCACTTTGCACGTGATGTTCGCGAGTTTTTGAATAACTGTTTTTCTAGGAGGTGGAATGGTAGATGCGGACCGATAGAGTGGCCCTAAGATCTCCAGAACTCACGCCCCTGGATTTTTTCTTGTGGAGTTATTTGAAATCGAAGGTCTATGTAGATAGGCCGCAAAATCTACAAGAGTTGAAAAATCGAATTAGGATCGAAATTTACAGAATTACTCCGGAAGTTATTCGCAATGTGCTAGAGGAATGTGTCCGTAGATTTGCTTATTGTCAAGAGACTGGTGGATGGCATTTCGAACATCTTATTTAACTGTTCTATTTTGTTGGATATAAAGTTATTCCCTTATTGAAATAAAATATTAATTTTTGTTCACCCTGTACAAAAAAATCTAATTAATTATTATCATTGAATGTAGTATTGAAAGGCCTTTTAGATGAGGTATCACAAGACATCTATTACAATTTAAAAAAATTACCGATTACGTCACCATGTCAAAACCAGTGACATAACCTCTTTAGAATATACATAAAAAAATCGGCATTTTAAAATAAAAATTTAACTATTCAAGGATTTTTGTCAAAAGTACATGGCTTGCGGAATATCGAATTTTTTCCATAATTTTGACGCGCACTGTATAATATTGATTGGAAAAAAATGAAGAACATGAAATAAATCTGTCTTCTGCTACTACTGAAGTATAGTTGCGAAATATTCCCCAACATTGTAGAAAACATGGTGGAGTAATAATTTCTTGACTTCCACCTTGAATTTTTTGTTAGGGTGTAATTTCAAACTGTGGGGTAGGTGATTATAGATCTTGATTCCCGAGTAGAGAGGACCTCTTCGAGTTCTGTTATAAGTATAATTTAGTAAAATGAAGTCTTGATTTCTTATAGAATATGCATGTACGTCTGACCGCCTTTTCAAGGTATTTTTTTTTGTGAATAAGTATTGAAATTTTCCAAATGTACAGATTGGTTAAAGTGAATATTATGTGCTGTTTCATTGAGTAAGTCAAAAAATGAGTTGAGAAATACTTCGAAGTTGACTGCTGGACTTCTGTGAATACAAATAATTATAACTTTTCTTTTATTGCTGAGGGCACATGTATATTCAAAGTCTTTTTCTATAGGATTATTTGTGTTAACTTCAAGGTGCTTCAGTTTGAATTCTGGCTCAGAATGAATTATTACTTCTCCATGTATATAATGTCTGCGACGAAAATATGATATCATTTCGTTTTTTTCTAATTTACAATATTCAACTTCACCCTCATGCAACCAATGTTCAGAAAACATAAAACACTTACCACGATTGCATCGTTATCATCCAGGTATATATTTATGTCATCGCACTTATTGCGTAGGCATTGTATGTTCTGATGCATGATGATGAAGTTTTTTGATTCCTCATCCTAGCTCTTTTTTATGTTCCGTAGCGAGTATGTCCTGGATCCACTTGAAACGTCTTGCCTTGGGTGTGTGAGCTGTGGCGCTGATGGTACCTCATTAGCTGCAGTATTTTCTTCTGTCGTGTGTTCATGATATTGCTGACTCTGTTTGATGTCCTGCAGGCTATGTTTTTTATTTTAGATAAATATGAAGTTTTGCCTGAGGTATGCCATTTCTTCCATACTTCTGGCTTTTATGAGAATGGGTATCAGTTGTTCTCTCTCCCCCATCCAATAGAAACGCCACATAGATTTTATCGCCGTTCTTACACATTTTTTCTACTACACTAGCGGTGAAATATTTTTCATCATAGAAATAATTCCTTTACTAAACATGTTTATGGAATGCTACTAAACATTTTAGAAAACGTAGTTTTTTTGAGGATTCTCCATGCAATTTTCACAGAAAATTCAATAATGGCATATTTTTCTGAATATTATTGAAGACCACGTCTATAAATATTTTATGACAAATATGTGCATTTAAAAATATATTCATAAACTTTTTTTCAAGTGAATTATTTCCAGTTGTGTAGTCAAAAAAATGGAACGGAGAGTCAAGAAAATTCGTGAAGATCAAACAGACACATGCACGCATAAATACATTGTTTGATTTTCATAATCACTCCTTCAGAATAGCTGGTGAGTTACAAAAACTCGTGTATTGAATACACGGTATTGTGAGGAAGCTGTGAAAAAATGTATCAATCCATTGATTATCAATATCACGTTTGTCAAATACTATAAATGTTTGAAGTTTATTGTTGCCAAAATAAGTATTCCAAATAAATAATTCTAAGAAAACTTGTGCTGTCACTTCGCAATTTCAAATAATCCATAGTGTATTACGTCCCCTGAAACGTTTTTAGGATATCAATTATAATTTTTCTGATTTAACAAATTTGAATCCGCTAAAGTTCTGCCATGACGTTAAAGTGTTATTTTGCGGACTCTTCTCAGTATCCAAAATAGGTATTTAGTGGAGCGTTCGTACACACAATTTTTTTTGGTCAATTCTTGAAGAAATTGATCTTCAATGAAAAGTAACTGAAAAATTATATGAACATAGTTTGGAAGTATAGAATTTTCTTCAATTTGATTCAATATTTGTTTTTCAACTAAATAATATTCGTGTAGTCCAGTCAGGTTATACAAGGTAAGTACCTTGAAACTTTTGAGTATCTGTTATTTTTTGATATGTTGTAGGGACCAAAGCCACTAGTAAAAAACTTAAGTTGCCGAAACAAAATCACTGTGTAACCAAAATTATAATGGAAAAATCTCAAAACTTTCAGATTCTTCGTGGTTTTTGTTCAATATCTCTGTTTCCTTGCATTGGGAACAAAAATATCATAGGGGACCAAATTAGCTACATTTATTTCAAAGATTCATTTCTATCGGCTATAGTTGACGACAAACTGAAATAGGTCTGTGATAGATTGATTTGTTGAAAATATAAACAGGATGTTCATAAAATCAGATGTGGAATCATCTGCGACTGAAAGATAAACTTTAGTCACTATCTTCCATCGTCAAGATAACCTCTTGTGGGGTATTCATGTAGAAAAGGGAAACATTCTCAATTGAATATTGATAGAAAGATTTTTCTTTTGAGTTAGGGCTTTTTCAGAATATCTATCAGATGTAGTTCAATGTCCAGCGTGGCTTTAGCCGGGGAAGTAGTTGTTTTCTGTTAGACATTCACAAAAAATAACTTCATTTTAATCGTAGATTTTTCAATTCACAGAAAAATCTTTCTATCAATATTCAATTGAGAATGTTTCCCTTTTCAAAAGGTCTGTGATAATTTTAGAAAAATTCAAATAACGCATATATTGCAGAACTATTCATGCTGAATATTATTGAGTAATGATAATTGAATATTATTGATTTATTATAACTTATTGGAACATTTAATGTTCAATAAATTTCAGAAGTAGTTGAATACACAAATCGAATGTAAAATATTATATACTGTTGTAATGATGTATCGCCTATTGAAAAAGTACAAATGTAAATCAACTTCGACGTAGTTTATCCACAACCATTTTTAGAGTATAACTTAACGTTACTCTGCAAAATCGTTTATGAAATTCAACAAGATCTCATGAAACAGGGCTTTCTGGATTTTGTCGTTTTTCAAGTATTTGAGAATCCTAACCTCATTTATAATTATTAGAAATTTGATTTGAATGAAAATAAAAAAACATGAATTAACAAAAATATTACACACCTCAAAATAACTGACTTGATAGTTATTTATGCAACAAGTGCAAAAAGTTGTCGCGTGTAATAAATACCTTTTGCACGAGTTACATACAATATTTTCCCTACGTTTATATTAAAACAATTTTTTTTTTATTTAAGTGTCAATAAATGTAGAAAAATAAAAAGCGTAATTTAATGGCAGAACATTTAATTTGCATTTAGAAAGTTAGGAAATAATATGTTAGGAACAACTTAACTCAAACTTCATTTTTACCATCAATATTGAAAGTAAATGTACAATTTGTGCAATTCTCAATATTAATATTTTTTAGTGAATTATTTTAAATTTTACTTCTTGATTCGTGACTTCTCTAAATGTACTAGTACTTGGTATCTGTACATCGTCATTTTTTTCAGGCTGAAATATTTGTTTTCCAATATTGAGTTTGTTTGCAAGTGATTCTTCTAGGTATTCTTCCGATACTGTCGACGATTACCATCCGCCGTTTTTTCTTTGAGCTCTAGTATATTATGACAGATGAGTGGAATAAAAATTGTACTGCACTAGTGCAATAAGGAACCACATTTTCCACTCAATATAGTTCAATAAGGTTTTGTTTTTTGTATGAACGTGGGAAAGAATAAAAATAAAATGCATCGGTCGGGAACTTTAACCTGGACCGGCCGCATTGCAGGCAAGTATTGTGTAATTGAACCCTCGATGCTTATTATCATTTATGTAGCTTATTCGACCAATCTAAAACGAGGCCAGCACCGTATATGGCATAGTTCTCTCTTTTTATCTCTGTGGACCAGTATGCGTTTTACGTCTTTTTGCGCCGGGAGCGTTTTATTTAAATCATTTTGAAACCTCGCTTCAAAACGTTACATTCAAATGCAACCTTGACCTTTTACTCTCATAGCGCCCAAAGAAGTTTCACTACAAGAATTGGTTGCTGGTTTCGAATAATCATCTTCGTTACACATTATGTTCACTGGAAAGCTCTCAATATCCCGAGTCATGCAACGCCGACCGCTGTTAATACTTGGATACTTGACCGCACCTGCCAGGGATAACTCGCGATGAAAGCCCTAGTAGCATATTACAACTGGCAGGCGCTACATCAATGAGTACCAGAGCATTTGCGAAAATTTGCGGTAAGAAGAAATGTGCACACCGGCGTCGATGTTTAGCCTTGGCCCTGGAGCAGAAATCTTAATCTTTGTTGCCATCTTTCAAAACATGAGTAGGACTGCTTTAGCATGACTGACCAATAGAAAAAGTGCGGAGGATTGGGCAATTGAGGCCTGCTTTTTGACAGGTTCGAGCCCCACGGCAATGTTTCATGAAGGGACATTATATCCGTGTTAGTAAGAATTGAGATGCCGGATCCTTAATAGCTTAAATTGGTACGACCCCTTGATCTGTGCGCATCGAACCTCAGTCTGTCCAATGTTCGTATGGTTACCGAAAGGAAAAGTATATGACAGCGTCCCGTGTCGCGCAAAACTCAATTTGCTGGTCTTTGTAATAGCTTTGGTGAAATGGAGGTCACGGAGGCTAACCAAATTTCTTGTGTTCAAGTCGTCCCGATACAAATTGACGTGATAATCATATCCTGCGTTGGCTATATCGCTATCTCAGGGGTATTGTAGGAAGACTGGAAATTATTGATTTTGCGAATGATTTTTCTCAAGTATTGTGCAGCATTTGGTTTTGCATTGGCTGAAAATGGTGGATATGGTATCACACCTACTGACGGTATGCAGGAAAAGCAAAATGCCCGGTGAACATCTTGATAATTATGTTTGAAGGACACTTTTGTGTGGGGACATATTGTTCATCAGCAGTCAATCGTTGAGAAGCACCAGCAGATCACTATCTCCCTCAATGGTGATGACTTGTTTATAGGCTGAAGTCGACATCTTCATCCTCCACAGCTTGCTTCACAACAATGATGTATTGTTGAAATGCGTTTCAAAGCAATGCGAGTAGTTGTTTGTTTGCTTCATCAGTGAAAAATTTCCTGTGTGGCACTGGGACTGGTGTTGTTTCTTCAGGGCTTTCATTTCCACCAACTTGGTTTTTGGAAAATTTCATAGAGAGACTTTCGGTTGCGGACGTCACCACATCACAATTTTCGAAAAAAATTGGTATCAGTTCGAAAGGTTAAATATTGGAAGCTAAATTTTAAACCGAAAGAAACAAAATACTTTTTATGAATACCTTGGCTCAGTTTAAACATGAGCCAAATCAGTAGAACATCCAGAGCTCTACAACTTTCATTTGATAATATTTTTTTTTACTTTGATAAACATAAGTTTTTCTCTTTTCACAATCTTTAATTCAACTTGCAATGTTTGTATGTTAGTTTGTTTGTTTAGGTTAAATCTTGCAAGCTGAATTAGAACCACTTCTAGTCGTCTGATAAACTTGAAATTTGGCAGGTGTTCATAATTCCAGTGACAATGCATTATGAAAAAAAAAACAATATGGCGGCTCCAATATGGCGGGCGAGATTTGTAATAATATCAAAAATTGTTTTGTAGGGGTACTCGGGGTCGAAAATTATGATAACATTGTCAACATTCGAAAATTCAAAATGGCGGCTCGAATATGGCGAACGAGATTTGTGATTTTAAGTTTTACCATGACATGGTTCCTGCACTTGGGTTGGGTTCTGACTAGGGAACTCCTCAATGATTAGCAGCACAGACATGAAATGTTGTATACGCATTCAATTATGATAACCCATTCCAAGTGTCACCATAGAAATAAGTGATTTTGATGTTAGTTTCATTTGTTAGACTTAAACTGGATTTTCAGAATCCTCGAAAAACTCATTTTATCTCAAGAACTGTGTATTGAGGAGTAGTTACTGTAGTGAAAACAAGAAAATGGAAGGTGTTGCCATACTGGTAAAAAATAATAGTAATGTAATTACGATAGATTTGAAACAATATTGTGTTGAACAGGACTTTGAAATTTGTGGTATATCCTGTAAACTGAACATTGGCCACACTGTAATATTGAGTTGTTATAGATCTCCTTCGGAAGACCTTATTGTTTTTCTTGAAAGAATTCATGATGTTCTAGATGCAGTTTTCAAACCAGATATAAATGTAGTTTTGTGTGGCGATTTGAATGCCAACTGTTATGGTGAGCCAAGTAGACATTTTCTAAAGATATCCGGTCTCTTAAAATCCTTCAATCTCGAACATACAGTGCATGGGCCCACAAGAGTCACTAATGGTGGTGCTACAACAATTGATCAGGTTTTCACACATTTGGGTGAGAATGCAATTTGCTGTGTCGTTGATACTGACATGTCAGATCACAATCTTTTGCTGTTTGATTTCGAGGGGACCATCGATTGCAACCTCCAAGATCGTGAGTACAAAAGAACATTCGAAGACTCAAATATCCAAGTTTTTATTCTGAATCTGATGTGAATCGTGCATTTGAAAAATTCTGGTGCATATTTCCCCATTACTTTGGAATACATTTTCCGCATAAATCTAAATTTTCAAACAAAAATAGAAATAAAAGCTGGGTAACACCAGAAATACGTGAATCCAATCAAAATTTGAAGGACCTTTTCAATCTGAAAAAGTATAACCCATAATATTCCAAATTATACACCGCGAACAAAAAAGTGTATTTGTTTGAAGGTTGTAGACGATGTGGTGACTTGATTACTATCGTTTCGGACGTCCATCGTCTTAATGTATCCAAAAGGTTTTCACGACGTTTCGAATGCTTGTATCTGCAATCGTCTTCAGGTGAATACTGACAAGTTTAGGTGCTACTTACCAATTTATATGACTGTCGGCGCAATGATGCGTGCAATTCCGTCATGTGCAGCGGTGCGTGTAATTTCGCGCGGTGTGGTGGTGCGTGAAGCACCATCGAGTTCTATGGGATGACGCAAGTGTTCTACATAGAGAGGAGCATTGGTTCAAACAAAAGTTCAAAGAGGCCGCCTACATCGTAGCCAATAATGCCTTTAGTCAACCAAGCGTTGAGATCAAGAACGTATGGAAACCTCTGATTGCTCTTTCTGGCGGGCTGCAGAAGCGCGAAACTTCACGCACCACCACACCGCGCGAAATTACACGCACCGCTGCATGTGGCGGAATTGCACGCATCATTGCGCCGACAGTCATATAAATTGGTGAGTAGCACCTAAACTTGTCAGTATTCACCTGAAGACGATTGCAGATACAAGCATTCAAAACGTCGTAAAAACCTTTTAAATACATTAAGACGATGGACGCCCGAAACGATAGTAATAAAAAAAGTACATGATAATTTAATGCCATTCTATTAGACAAGCTCTATCGATACGGTATAAAAGGCACTCCTTTCGAGTGGATACGGTCATATTTGTGTAATGGGAAGCAATACGTCCCAATACAGAATAGATCATCCAAATATATGCACAATGATATGGGAGTCCCCCAAGAATCAGTATTGGGCCCTATCCCTTTGATCATCTACATAAATAAGCTCCAAGTGCCAGCCTCTTCCACAATTTATGCAGATGATACCTCTCTCACCATATCTGATCTACTAGAAAGCTCGTTGAGAGGAAAATGTGAAACCACTTCGTATGAAATAAATAACTGGTTTTCGGCTAACTTTCTCTTCCTCAACATCGAGAAAACATAGTGCCTGAGATTTCACAACCCCCAGGCAAAGTTCTTTGGACTAAATGTTGATGCACACCTCAATTGGGAACGGCAATGCCAAGACCTAGTTTTAAAACTCAACGCAATTACCTATCAATTCAGAAATATAAGAGGAATTTTTAACCTGGATCAATTGTTGCAGCTCTATTATGCACAAGTTGGAAGTAGGCTTCGGTATGGACTCACTTTTTGGAGATCATCAACTTCAGCACCGAATGTTTTCATCGCGCAAAAACGTATTATTCGCTCAATGTTGGGACTAAGCCATCGGATCTCATGTAGAAATGTATTTAAATATCTGAAAATTTTAACCTTGCCGTCAATCCTTATTTTAGAACTATGTCTGTATTTGTTTAAAAACAAGAATGAATTTTTGCGGAATGGCACCAAGCATGGTGACAATATCCGTACTAAAGACAATTAATTCCATTGTATCATTTTCAAGAATACGGATAACTCTTAATGCTCCCAATTCCATGGCACCAAATATATATATAATTTACTCCCTGATAACATCAAAGAAAGTAGTTCAATATACAGGGTGTTAGTGAATAATGACAGTTTGCTATATAAAATTTTTGTTCTGCAAATTCTTCGTTTTCCGAAATACGAGGTGTTGAAGTTTTTCTCTAAAACTGAACATTTATTCATTGCTCTAAAACTGGTCGAAATATGCAAATGAAATTTGGTGAGTTTTAAGAGGTATTCATTGCGCATTTTTTTGGGAATGACATTTTTTAAAAAAAAAGTGGTACGCTACTGAAATATTTGAATTCTTCGTTCAATTTGTGGCAAAAAATCTCTCTTGTCTTTTTTCTGTAAGGGGCGCCATTTCAATGCAAAAATATAAAACATTTATTTTTCATTTCTTTAAAACATTATCAAGAACTATCTAATACAATAACGTTAAACCAGAACAATAACAGAAAATGAAATAAATGGGCGCAAAGCCACAACAAATGTTCAAAATGACCTCCCTCAGACGTGATACGAGATTCAATACTTCGTCTCATTGATTGTCGTATTCGCGCGAATATTCCTGGTGTATTTCTTATTATCTCACAGCCGGCTATAATTCGATTCCTCGGATCTTCAACATTTTTGACAGGAGTGGAATGAACTAATGACTTGAGAAAATCCCAAATGCAAAAATCTGGAGGATTTAAATCCGGAGATCGAGCAGGCCAATGTTCCGTACCTCCCCTACCTATCCAGGTGATTACGTACAATAATGCTAAAATGGACTGGTGCACCATCATGCATGAACCAGAAGTGTTGTCTCAGCTGCATAGAAATTTCTTCAAGAGAAACAGGTAACTTTTCCTGTAGAAAATTAAGGTAAGAGACGCCTGTTGAATGATCATCAAGTACCCCAAGCCATACATTTACTGAAAACTGATGCTATGAGCTTAAAAAATTCCATGTGGATTTTCCTCAGCTCAGAGGTGATTGTTATGGAAATTTCGTATATACACTGTCGTCCAAAATTAACCTCGTCAGTATACAAAACGCCATTTGAAAAATTAGGGATTTGAGCGATTTGATTGAGAATCCAATGGCAAAAAACTAATCTCGGAAAAAAGTCTCTAGGAAGTAGAGCTTGCACACGTTGAATATGAAACGGATACAATTGCTGTTCTTTAAGAATTTTAAATACAGTGAAGTTGCTCACATTCAGTATGGTAGAAATTTTTCAAGTACTTGTTTCTCGAGAAGTGCTTCTTCTAGTTGCACAGTTTGTACTTCTCGAGGGTGCCCGCCGTCAGCCGTTTGTTTCTTGAATGTACCATTTTCGCGCAAACGTTGTTGAAGACGAGCAAATATTGTGTAATGGGGTACCTTACGTCCTGGATACAACTCAGCATACAATCGTCGAGCTTGCCGACCATTTTCATTACTTCGACCCTAGAAAAAATGCATGTCTGACAATTCCGCATTTGTATAATTTTCCATTCTTTTCGATGAAAGAAAAATTAATTACTCATTATCATCAATACCAAACTGAAAGCTCAAAAATGAAGGAACAATAATTTGACATTTCGTTGAAATATTCGTATTCAACAGAGTTGACAGTACTCTACTAGCATCGCTACTAGACAATGTATCAAAGTAATGACAAATACGCGTTTCATTTTTTTGCATAAAAACGGCGCCCAATACGAAAAAAAGGCGGACAGATTTTTTGTCACAAATTGAACGATTAATTGAAAAATTACTTTTTATTTAAAATATCTCAGTGGCGTACCATAAACATAAAATTCCTAATTGCATGTCAAATAATGCGCAATAACTACCCGTTACCCCTTGAAACTTTAACACCCCGTATCTGGGAAAAAGAAGCCTTTGCGGACAAAAGTTATATAGCAAACTGTCATTATTTCATGCAGAATCACCCCCCGAAGTTTTTCGCACTTATTCACTAACACCCTGTATATTTTCAAACCGAGATTGAAAGGGTTCTTGATCAATAATAGTTTCTATTCAAGAGTTTTCAAATCGTCATTTCTGAAGAAATGCGAAATATATTTTAATGATATTATTATTTGTATAATTCTATCTTTTTTATGTTGCATGTACACTGTGCTTTCTGTTGTCTTTAACCAAAGATATTTTACTGCTACAAGTTCTGACCTTTTCCATACAGTTTGTACTCTGTTAAGGAAATAAACAATATCTATCATGACATGGCTACTGCACTTAAGGTTGGATCCTAACAAGGGAACTCCTCAACGGTTACCAGCACAGACACGAAATGTTGTATACGCATTGAATTGTGAAAATCCGTGAAAAATTACAATATAGTTTCGAATAATTTAATCCGATATAAACAAGAAAACGTTACAAATGTAGAATAGGCCATGTCTGGTGAATGGTGTCAGTGGACATATTACAGAAATCACATGACTCTGCTTTCGGGGAGCACACATATATGAAACTAACATAGCATCCGTCGGTATAGACTTCGGTAAAGATGGTGTTCCCAAGTAGCACACAGAGGTCATAATTCAGTTGTACAGACGTCTACTAGCCTTTCGCAAAAGTCCGTGACTTATGTCTTGTAATATGCTAAGACGTCGCTATGTATGCCAATACGACGAAAATGCACACTCTTGCGACGTCACATCGACGTTATAAAGTAGTGGTAATGACTTGCCAATATAGACATATATAAGCCAGTCGCAAAAGGGTCATAATCTTTATAATATAGTATTACAAATGTATACCATATCAAAATATTTTATATAATATTAAATAATGTATAATTCGTAATGTCCTATATCCACTATATATACTAACAACAAATGGCCGTGATAGTTATCGAGATAGAAATGATTTTCATTTAGATGTCTTTAAGAATTGTTCTGAAACTCTGGTGACCAAGCAAATCCATTTTTACGATCAAAATCCAATTCTACTCACTTAAAATTCATACGCCTCGAAAATGAAAACAGATAAATATTTATTTTCATTTCAGAAGAAATATACTTCATCCATATTTCTCCTTAATCGTTGAAATATGTACACCATATTACGAAAGATACTTGATTAGCACATCTCCAATAATTTTTAAATTGATATAACACCCAGGGTCCCATATTTTTCATTTTGAATATTTTTGTTCCAAGTGGCTACCAGAATGATGTTATCAATCAATCGAAAAATATGGATGCCGTCCTTCTAGGGTCGAAAAGTTGTAATTACTCCGGTATGTACTATCATAGAATAGTTTACGACATCGCAATATCTTACATAAAAAAGTTGTAACGTAGTCGCTGTGACCACAAGTAACAAGTTTTGTTGTACCAACGTCGTAACGCTATCAAAACAGAAAAATATATACACTGAATGCATAAGCATTCCACTAGTTCTGCCTAATGAAAAACGCTAGAATAACTGACAACTGACTCTTACAATAGAGGTTATGTTGATGTTGAACAGATATATTTAAATATTTTTTATTTATCACTCATCAGCTCATTCAATGCAGTGTGTGGAATTTTGTGAACTAATGCCCAGTTCCTCAATTTTTCTTTGAAGACAAAACATTTTTCCAAGTGCTCATCACCCTCATCCATACTTTCTCCTTCAAAAGAACTTTCACAGTGATACTCTTGTGGTTGGTTCTGAACTTGGTCCAGGTACATTTTCATCTGGGACTGGATGAACTTCATTTTTTTGCAGTGTCCCGATAGACTGATTAATTATTTAAAATTTTAATTTTGGGGTAGGCTCTCCTTCCTTTCTATATTTTTTCAAAATTCTATAAGCTACAGTTCTCTTGTGAGGTAGATTGGATTTTTGTTTTGGCATTTTGATTATTCATACGGAACTGAATATTCTACATACATATAACACAATATCCCTAACCAACAAAAATAACATTACCAACAATTTTTTTTATCTATAGATACATAATGTAATCATTACGATCAAAGTTCATCAGTTGAAACTACATTACATGAGTACAATATGTAGTCGTAGAAACGTTTCAAAAATCTATTCATTAGAACCACATATGTTCCTTGTCATAATAACTTCACAGCAACAGCTCTTAAGTTCTACTCAACGACACATAAGAATGATTGATTGTACTCCATGACGTCATAGCAACGCCTGAAGGTTATAAAACGCACATTAACTTTTTGGTTCTAAAACATTACAAATACGTGGTCTTTTAGACGGTATAAGAAGTCATTATGTTAATTTTATGACTCTGTGCTACTTGGGTTCACCTTATTCAACCCAAATCTGTGCAAATTCCGGCAAAATATAGTTAAGGTACTGCTGAATGAAGGATGTTGCGAATTATATTATGCTGGGCTTGCACAGTACACAAAATGCACGGTAGTACTGGCGACTATGCCGTTGTCTATTTAGGCTCACAGCTCTTCGCTAGTAAATTGATGGTAACAAAAAAAATTCAAAACAAGCTTTTATTTTAATGCACCAGAAAGAAGATGAATTAACTTCAAATTAAATCAAACCCATCAATTTATTACATAATACAATTCACTCGTGTAAATAAATAAGGGGCCTTCGGTCCCTTCCAGTTGGAGTGCATAGTTTTTAAGTGATATCAGATAAGTATTGAGCTCGGATCATATTAACGACGATATGAACGCACATTAGAGTTTATCCTTGCTCCTAAAAGGAGTGTGAGACGAAAGTAGAGACTATGCCATATACCATGAGCATGTTGAAAAGGGAAACATTCTCAATTGAAAAAAAAATTTTTCTGGAAATTGAAAAATCACGAGCAAAATGAAGTTTTTTTTTGTGAGTGTCTAACAAAAAACAACTACTTTCCCGGCTAAAGCCACGCTGGACATTGAACAACATCTGATAGAATCCTGAAAGGACCCTAACTCAGAGAATAAATCTGGAATTGAAAATTTGCATTTTCATTCAGATGCTTATTTGATTTTGTATTCCAGTCTTGATTAAGAACTCATATGGATGAATGAGGCAAAGAAGAATGTTTTCCAAAAGAGTACTCACCAGAAATCATTCGTAACATTGACGCAAGAGAGGCATCGTATTCAGGAGGTCTTCTATACATTTTTGTCGACAAAAATCTATTTCACGCACGATCATCAGGAAGACCGGAAGAAATGGAAAACATATTTTCAAGAAGCAATCGCACTTTGCGAAGATGGAAAAAGTTAGAATAATTTCTTTTGGAGGGACCCTTTGAAATTCGTGTTTTTTGACATTAAAACCTGTCATGGGGTATGATAGATTGATTTGTTTGAAAATATGAACAGGATGTTCAAAAATTCAGATGAGGTATTATCTGCGACTGAAAGATAAACTTTAGTCTCTATCTTCCATCGTCAAGATAACCTCTTGTGAGGTATTTATGTTGAAAATGGCAACATTCTCAATTGAATATTGAATAGAAATATTTTTCTGTTAATTGAAAAATCCACAATAAAAATGAAGTAATTTTTTTGTGAATGTCTAACAGAAAACAACTTCTTGCCCGGCTAAAGCCACGATGGACATTGAACTACATCTGATAGATATTCTGAAAGGACCCTAACTCAAAAGAAAAAATCTGAAATTGAAAATTTGCATACTAAGAAAAATTATATTTCTGGTGTTTCTAGGAGGTACATGTATTGAAACAAAGTACAGGAGTAGAGGTGCATCCAAGCCATTGAGAATTTTGAACATGAGCACTTAATCTGTAATAATCCTTCATTTTTCTAATGGGAGAATGCCAAATGTTATTCTTGCTGCATTTGTGTCTTCCACCTTGTAAACTCTATTCAATATCCAGTACAAAAATCTGATGAATTTATTTTGCATTCCTTCAAGTCCTATCTTGTACAATTATCATTATTTTGGTTTCGATTCCCCTTTTAGCAAAAAAACATGTTTCCCAATGATAAGGACCTTTACACTTTTGAACAATTGATCGTATATTAGGCTTTCCAAAAGTTTACTGAATGAATATAGTTTGCTAATTACTCTACAGTTGATGGCTTCACTTTTCTCCAGAATATCTATATTTTGGTACTTTCCAAATTTTTGTGAACACGCCCTTTGCTGAGGAAAATTGAATAGGAACGTCAGTGAAACAATTAATAAATACATTGCGGAATCTACCTTTCCGATTGGCCACGCTATCGATTTTTCAACCCGTGGAAATGATTCCTACAACATTCCAATTAACAGATTCCAAAACATTTCCTTGACATTTTTCTAAAATCAAGTTTGACAAGATACCAGTGTTCGTTCACCATTACCGGTCTCCTCTTTCTTTCAAACGAATATTATAATCATATCGAAGATTCTTCTGAACTGACTCATAAAATTGAATTAGGGACTGAAAATAATGCCAAAATAAATATAAATTAGATCCAGACTTCAGTTTGATATAATTCAGATTCAGCAACCTACATATTCCTTCTTATGTTATTCTTAAAAAAATAATTTGGGCGATTGTAATTTTTCTTGGATGACATGAAGGTTGATAATCACCTGTCCATTCTTGATCATCCTTTTCATTTGGTGCTGAAATTACTATTGAAATTTCAAGACAACACCGGATTGCGCCTCCTTTTTTTTCTGAGTGGAGAAACCTTTCGAAGCATTGTACTTTATATCATTCGCCTTCTGAACTATGAGTCGAAATAAACTCATCAGAATAGGCGTCCATAGAATAGAATAAACCCATATTCATAAGAAAATGGACACCCTGTATTTGGGCAAGGCGTATCTCGCGAATTTGGCAAGATATTAGCATACCTGCAGGACCGATGTCATTAATAAAACAAAGTAATGTATAATGTATTTGTAACAGGAAATTAAATTACTCATCGACTCGTTTTGGGTACGGCAAATGCGATATAACCAGTTTTGGTGGAAATAATATGGATTAAATAATTTGTGTTGAGGTTATATGACAGAAATATTAGGCCATTGCAATTTTGGAATAATAAATCTGTGCGAAAGATAATTGATTTTGTTGTTTATTGAACAACGTGAATCGATTGCCTTGGTGGTAATGAAAAATGTCACAACATCATTATAATGATGAAGTATTTCGAAAACATAAAATATTTAGAACTGCCAGGAAAATACAACCGTGAATTTGGAGTAGCTGGAAACCCACCTTGAATGAACCATTAATAATCAGTTGCCTCGGGAGATTGGACAGTCCAAGTATAAATTGATTAATGTGCAAATTTTTTGTAATATATCAAAGATTTTTCAGAAGAAACTATGGATTTGTATACTGTCTTGAGGTTCACAGTCCAAGTATAAATTGATTAATGTGCAAATTTGTTTGTAATAAATCATCGATTTTCCAGAAGAAACGATGGATTTGTATACTGTCTTGAGATTCAGTGTCAAGAGTTTTATGTTGAACCATATTTCCATGTCTAGAATTTTTTTGTCTTTTCATGAACCTCGGCCCATGTTCCATTCATTCATTTCATCATTATAAGCGATAATTTAAATCAACTATCCTTGAAATTTCCAGATTTTTCATGATATAGAAATATAATTTCCCATAATATCAAACTACGTAGTCAATATGAAATAATTTTTTTATTTATTTTAATTATAGTTTTACTCCTGCACGTGTTCAATATATAATATTATGAAAGGGTCATATGTTCAAATAATGCCTCAAGAGCCAAGAGAGTAAATCAAATTATTTTATTTTCATTTCACACTATGAGGACTAACTCTCTGCATATATATATATATATATATATATATATATATATATATTATATATACAGTGCTTCTCAAAAGTCCCCTCCCGCCCTCTTATTTTTGGAACGATTATACATAAACAAGTGAAATTTGGAAACTGAATATAAAAGGTTGTAAACTTCCCTACTAGTGATGATAGATGACGAAATCGTCAAAGATGACGTCACAAGGCCATTGTTACCAATTATTTTAAATGGAACCCTACGGCAAGCGACACCTCTTTCAAAAGGTATCGAAAAAACCTATTCAATGATACTTATTTTGTTTGTGTTTATGGCAGTTTTGGCAACTCGCTTCTGAAAAACGCAAAGCTGTGATGAATTAAATCAGCTGACGTTTTTGTTAGTCTCCCTAATTCGACGTTTTTGTAATTGTCCAAGTTTTTGTACATTTAATGATTTGTGTATTGTTGATCGAACGTTTTAGCAGCTTTTGGTACTTTAAATATTTTTGTACATTTCAATAACTTGTTAAACTGTTGTGAGCCGAACGTTTAAGTGCTTCGAGAAGCGAAATGCTACGTGCTTTAGGTGATAAAGTAACAGCGATCCTAATTCTTGGTGAAACTGGACAGAATATTCATGCAGCAGAACGTATTTTTGATGAGAGGTTTCCCGATCGCCCCGTTTCGAGGACTTATTTAAGGGAGCTTCTTCGTTAGTTTGAAACAACGGGTAGTATTAATGTTGCGAACGATCTGGCAGACCACAAATTTCTGATGAGAAAGAAACTTATATACTGGCTGAAGTAATAGTTAATCCTACTTCTTCAACAACTCACGTTGCATCTACCTGTTAAGTCAGTCGAAGTACAGTACACAGGTGAAAATATGGAAACTAAAATTAACCAATAGCCAGACTATGTCAAAACAATTTGTTTTAGTGACGAAAGTAGTTTCTATCTAAATGGAAATGTACATACACAAAATGTGAGGTATTGGAGTGACGCAAATCCTCACCTGTTTCGTGGAACACATTCCCAATTTCCCCAGAAGGTGAATGTTTGGGCAGGTATTCTGGGAAACCACATCGTTGGGCCTCTTTTCTCAAATACTAATTTAACTGGTGAGGTTTATCTAGAGCTGTTGAAAAACGCAATAGAACCGTTAATCCTTGAAATTTTGGAAGATAATCCAGATGAAAGGAGTATCGTGGTAGATGGATTGGACGACGATGTCCAACGGAATGGCCAGCTCGATCACCGGACCTCACACCTTCGGATTTTTTTCTGTGGGGGTACCTCAAATCGAAGGTTCACGCCACTGAACCTGACAATATTGACGTTTTGAAACAACGTATTGTTGCAGAATGTGAGGCTGTTCCCAGCAATTTGCAAAAGTAGAATGAGTTTTAAAATAGATATTTCTACGTCAGGAAGTGAATGGAGGTCACTTCGAGCATTCTTCAAGTAGATACTGATTCTAAATCTGTAATTAATATCATACAGAATGGAATCTGATTTTGATGTGACTAATGAGCCATTGAAACTGCCATAAACACATTAAAAATTAGTATCATTAATAGGTTTCTCGATATCTTTGAAGAGTGTCGCTTTCCGTAGGGTTTCCATTTAAAATTATTGGTCACAATTGCCTGTGACGTTATCTTGACGTTTTTCATCATCACACTAGTAGGGAAGTTTACAACCTTTAATATTCAGTTTCAAATTTTACGTTTATGTATAATCAAAATAAGAGAGACTCTTGAGAAGCATTGTATATATATATTTATATATATATATATATATATATATATATATATATATGGATAGTGCACACCAATCTGCACGTATGGAAAAAAATAGCATCTATAAGTTATGTGAAGCTATAGCGATTGAAGTTCATATGTGACTGTTGAAAGATCGACGATTCAGCCATAGCCATAGACTTTCATGAACCTTTAGACTGGTTCAAAAGTTCAAAAACGTGTTAATGCTACTGCGAATTGAAATACGTGTGGGAGCTCATTGGATTCGTAGTGACATCGAGAAAAATGTGCGAATGTTCCAAACTCGCACAGAAACAATTGGAAAATTAAAAAATCCGCAGAAAAAAAAATTTTATAGAATTTTTATGAAATGCACCTATTGTTAAGGTGGGCGTTCAATGTGGTGTATTTTATTTCAAGTTGCATTGAGAAAGGTTAGACTTTGAGAACTCAAATTTAGTAGGTGAACTCAGAAAGGATTAGAGTACTAATTGAAAATTTTGAAATTGAATTCTTTTCGTAAATTGAGATTTTTTGTCCAAAATCGAATGATTCTTTTTTATTTCAAACGAAAGACCCATGAAAATAGTTCAACTTCCAATTTAAAGCGATTCTCCAGACAATATCGTTGTGGCATTAACTTGAAATACGAAATGGGCAGCGAATAGCCAAATTCAAACACAGCGAGAAATAGTTTCTCCTTTACCAACCATTCTTAGTCCAGCCGTTTTCGGATAGAGAGCGCCATTGTAAATTTCATTCTTCGAGGGCTTACTATTATTCAATGAAATAGGAATGTAATTTTGATAACGTCTCTAGAAGTAGCAAGATATAGAAATTGAAAGTTTTGGATTCGGAGATTATTCATAATCGTATCATGGAGAGTAATTTGGGAAATAATAAATAAAAATTAACAATTAGTGACGGGGTCCGGAGGTTCAATGTGTAAAATATAACGAATAGGCACACGAGAAATAATTTTCCTAAACTTCCTTCTGAGGGCAGTTAATTCATTCAATATTTCGAAAATTGTGTTTTTTCGCGAAATGCTTAGATTTTCACAATATTTTATCTGCCTTGCCTCGTTTGTTTCTCTGTGATTATTATTTATTTCTCGATTTGTAAGTTCGGGAGAAATTTTGCAAATGAATTTTGATCCACTTCTAGTAGTCCGATTAACTTTGGCCGGTGTTCATAATTCCAGTGACAATCTATTATAAAATTTTTGTTACACAAAAAAAAACAAATGGCAGACGAGTTTCGTAATTATGGGGCGCTTCTATTCAAAATCAGTATGTGGGTGTTCTTTGAGTCGAAGATAATTAATTTTTTGTCAAAACTCATTGATCTAAGATGACGGCTCCAAGTTCGCGAACGAGTATTGCGACTATGGTCCAGTTCTATTTGAAATCGAATCGGTGTGTCGAAGTATTTCTGGTCGGAGATTATGATTTTTTTGTCAAAATTCATGAATTTGAGATGACAAAGTTTTGTGATTATGGCCCGATTCTATTCAAACTTGGTATGAGGCGGTTTTTGGGGTTGAATATTATCAATTTTTTGTCAGAAATTAATGAGATGAGGAATTCTATGAATAACTAGAAAAATTTATAAAAATGATAAGAAAAAATTAAAGACACACTTTCATACAAATGCATTGTAGAATAAAATTAATTAAAGAACTATTGTGAAAGACAAGTTTTTATACAAATGCACTAAAAAAAAATTCTTAAATTGTTTGACCTAGGTTATTCTATGAATAACAAATTCATAAGCTTGTCGCGAATACAAAATAGGTATCCTTGTGCCTTGTTATTCAGGATTTTTAGGAGAATTGGTTTTGTGATTTGAAGTACGAGTTTTTGGGGTCTAAGAGTATGATTTTGTTGTCGAAATCAAAAACATTCAGAATGGCAGGTAGCTCCAATAAACTTCTTTAATAAGGCAAATATGTGTTGCATTGAAAATTACTCTCTGTACAATGCTTGTAACCATTGAACATTCATAACACAATAATGAACTGTAACAATTCGTTTTAGAAGTATTGGAACGAAATGGTTCCTTGGGGGTTTTTTGGAGGCGCGTAGTACACATTTTTCCATGGAAGTATTTTTTTCTTCAGATATGTGACGTAGGTGAATTATTGTAGTCTTATCTTGGTGACTATTCCTCTCATACTATTTCAACCAATGATCTGTCAGCATTTCTCAAATTTCGACCAATACTATCAAAATGTTAGCGGCAAAATTTGCAAATCATTCCTCGAGTTTTTTTTTCGAAAATATATCTTATATACGTAATTGATTTTCGTGGTTAAAACAGCAGAACTCTGGACGCTAAATTTTTGGAAGTGTCAAAATGAGTCGTTTTGGTACAATTTCATTTGAACAAATTCAGACTAATATTTATAACACCCAAAAATTCAGTTACTTCCAAAAACTCAATTTGGAGACAATTTGAGAAGTTCTGCGGTAAAAGGAATCATGAATTACGCGCTGATACACAAGTGAGCATTTTATCCAAAATTTTAACGGACTACGCATATAACATGAAGAAATCTAATGGTGAAGACTATGAAGAAAGTTGCATAAAAAGTATATGGAATACAACAGCAAATATGTTGCAGGAATATTATTTTGAGAATTTCAATATTATGTTCAATCCTTATTCAGGAAATAGTCTAGTCGAATATATCTCGGTCTATAATTTTTCAGGAAAAATTTGATCTAAAGATTGTTACTTATAAAATCAACTTCCCTCGAATTGAATGACAAAATCTCTCGCCTTCGGCTCGAGATTTTGCTCATGCAATTTGCCTCGGGATATTATTCAAGCAACAATCTTTCGATCAATATTCTTCCTGTAAAATAATATTCCCCTTCATATATTGTAAGTGATTATTCATTTCGAAATCAATTCAGGTAATCAAATGCATTTATCTAACCAATCAAATCCCAATATCAGCGAATAGGTATCCACCATAATGCTAATATATCCGCGAATATACACGCTACTTGCTATAAAACAAGAAGGAATATACCATTGTTTATACCAAACCTATCAAAATAATCACTATCAAATTGAAAAAATTATGTCCGACCGTTTCGGAAATAGAAGAAATTCGAAAAAACGTAGAAAATCATACTTTTCTCATGTTTGTAATAGATAGCTCGATATATAATCTGGTCATATACCACTCGTGATAGATATTTTTCTGCCAATATTGTTGCAGAAATACTACTTGACCATATTTCTTCAAAATAAATTTGGTCTCGTGAATTTTTAGAACAATATTGACACAGAAATGTCAAAGTATACTCACCAAAATATCCATCACTTGTGATATAACTACGGAAAAACACACGCGATGTATGAAAATAAATTAATAATTTCTGATTTTACAAAGAAAAATTCAGCGAACAACATATAGGACGTAAAAAAATATCATTTATTTCTTTCTATTTTTGATTCTACAGCATCTTCTATCCACGGAGGGTCATACCATTTTTCAACCCTTAGAGAACGTTGTCTGAATATTTCCATCAGTACACAATCCATATAAAATATAGATACCGTGGGAACCATTTTTTCTCTCCACAAAATTTCATCTCTTTCACAACGTATATGTAGAAAGAGAAATATTCAAGTAATTCAGAATGAACCGTGAAAATGCCTTAGACATTAGAAGCTGCTTTTTTGTGAAATTTGAGAAAAGTTTTGCCAAAAAAATATATTTTACCTCTGAAAAATTATGAGCTGCAACTTCCAACTATGAAATCTTCTGTTGTAAGAATTCAATCAGTGAATTATGGCATCCAAAGATTATTCATTGGTTTCATGAAAATCGGTTCATTCCCAAAGACTTATTCAAACAAACTATCACAAAAGTCGCAATAAAAATACATATGCACCTGGGATTCAAAATTCAAAATCCAATAACGATTCCTCTGCCGGTGGAATACTATATTCTGCCTTAAAATCTGTAACGAGGGTTTGCAGATTTGACCTTTAGAGGATAACCCAAGGGCATATTGCTAAGCCCGCCAATTAATAACGAATCTCTGAGTGAATTTTTTCAACCTTTGTTGGACCGCATAATGATGGATATAACAACGTTGGATTTCATTTTCAAATAATGTTCATCATTTCTCCCTGATTGATTTCCAAACCAAATGATAATTGGTACTTCAGGACAGCTATTACATGGAGTACGTAACTTCATCGGCAGCAGTGCCAAAGAGTAGAACTATAATCTTTGACAGTGCTCGCTGGCTGTTCTCCGGTTATCGTCTTTAGTGGAAATTAGTTTCGGCTATAATTACTCATTTGCACGGTTGGAGACTTGGATAAATATTCATTATAATGCATGGTGGCTCCTCTATCGGATTAGTTTTACAAGCCATATTGAACGCCCACGTTGGGCAATTGATTTTTTTAGAGTTCTCGTTTACATTCCAAGTCGGATAATTATCAAACAAAAGTTCCAGAAATTATTCCGCTTTTGATCTTTTGACAACTATATTCAATGAGATTATCAACTTGCGGAATTTTCTACTATTATCTATTAGTTATGAATTATTTAATCGACAACAAATTTGAGAACATTAAAAAAGATTATTTTTTATTGTTATTATTATCACTATTTAAATACTTGGAAAAGCTATTGCATAATATCGATTGAAATTCTTAGCGCTATTTGTTGATCTTTTTTTAAAATTTCTACAATTTAAAAAACCACGATTACATTTTTATAAAATATGAAAAAAAAAATCCTTTTTTTTTATTCTTCAAAAACTTTTTGAATTTTTTTTATCGTTTGAACATAATATTGGGAAGTTCGTTTTAAAATCAATGATTTGCGATTATCTACAGGATACAATTTGTTTTTATTCATATTTAATTCATTTATTGACTAAACAATTGGAATATGTTGATATTTTTTTTTCAGATTCAGAAAAAAAAAACACGAAAATAACCATATGCAATAAAATGTAAAAAAAAAAAATTCTCAGGCATTTTTCATTTTGGTTCATTTTGAAA
This sequence comes from Gonioctena quinquepunctata, assembly GCA_018342105.1. Classification (NCBI taxonomy): domain Eukaryota; kingdom Metazoa; phylum Arthropoda; class Insecta; order Coleoptera; family Chrysomelidae; genus Gonioctena; species Gonioctena quinquepunctata. The sequence goes on along the minus strand of JAFIRS010002074.1, from coordinate 26,734 downwards.
ATCAAAGCGGCCATTCGATATGTTTTGTTATTAACGGCTGTGGGTATTTCTTTAACTATCAGGGGTACCGTAATCTCGGTATGTTTTTAATCGACGTTTTTTTATGTATGACCACGCATAACTTTCCACAGAGTAGTACGATTTCGATGATATACTTTGAAGTTGGTCCCATTTAAATTTGAAAAGAAAAGTTCACTTAAGGGTAGGAAAATAGGGGATATTTATCGTTCACCCCCTGAATTTTTACCCGTTAACATATTCTACCACTCATAACTTTGTACTGGGTTATCCGATTCAGATTATTCTTTTTTTATTGGATAGAGTATAATTTAGAGTTGGTCATATTTGAATTTGGAAAGCAATAATCCACCCCTAAGGATACAAAAATGGGGAATGATTGATTTTTAATCGGTGAACCGATTCTGTTGAAAGTTATTCGTATTTATCCTCAAGATTTCGTAAATTCGGCGTTGGCGTAGCACTGTTTACGTTGCGTTCCTTTAGGTGATTTATTTTCTCTAATTCCTTCACTGAATAGGCTATATCGTTGATGTAGAGTGTATTTCCTTTAATATAAGATCGATCGGCGGGTTCTTCTCTGGCTTCATTCAAGTAGGTCCTCAGAATTCTATTTTCACGTCTTTGTTCAAATGTAAGATCATGTGAGATGGCAACGCCCGTACCTTTTAATTTCTTGCACTGCTTCAAAATCTCAATTTTATTAAAATACGATAAGAATTCAACTTTAACAAGATGTTTCTCTGTGTTGTTGAGGTCAATTCCCAACAGTGTGTTGAGCTTTTCACTTGAAGTATTAGCTGTGTTCTCTCTGTTGTTCAAGCCAAATATTATAATATTGTTTTTCTTTGAATATTTTTCCAATGTCTCTACTTTATCTTCCAATGTTACTCACATTAGTTTGGGAGCTCAGTTATTATTAAGACCAATGAGGTTTATTTTATTTTTTGCTTTTCAGTTTCTTTTTTCGTCAGTTACATTTTATAGTTGAAAAGTTTTTATTTTGTATTTTTCGAAAGAGCCCAAGAACAAGTTTATAACTACTATTGTTGATCATTAGTTTTCTTTGTATTTTTTTATCTTTCTTGACTTATATCTTATTACCTATTGTAGATGAAGCAATGAACGATTTTATTGAATAATAAAATATCTACCGAATAAAATTTGGACCATACCAATAACTCATTCATTATGAAAATGCTATAATATAATATCATTTGAATATTTCATTAATTATAGTGAACATCTGATGCTTTTTTTGTGAATCGTCCCTTCTTCGATGCATTAGACTGGGTTTCAGTCCTAGAGAATGAAAATGGGAAAATAAAATGAAATGGAGTACGAAGCAAATTATTGTTATTAAAAATGCATGTATTTTTCAAACTATTAGAATTATTGATTTGGTCCAAAATTTTATTACTAATTGACATCGACATTAGTCTATTGTTGTATCTTCAACAGTTAATGAGATATAAGTCATGAAAGTTCAAGAAATACAACTTTCATTGATGAATGCATGTAAGTAATGGATAACGATGGATACTAACTTGTTGGTGAGGTCATTCGAAAGATTAATTTATTCCCTATGAAATCGTTAGTTTGTCAATTACCGTATCTCTAATAATTTGAAAGATATAGAGCCGTTAATAACAACTACATCAAATGACCACTTTGATTTTTGACATGTACCAACATGCAAAATGCTTCAGTAAATAGAAAAATAAATCGCATTTGATTGTATATGGTGTTTTTGTTAACTTTCTTTGATCTAAAAAATTTATAAAACTCTACAACTGTTTATAAAAAATTGTTAATGTCATAGGAAAATCAAGTATGAATAAATCATCAATTATAAGACAGAAACTTTGTCCTAATGATTCGGTTAAACAATACAAAAACACGTTTTTAAACAACTAAAGAGGTTATCTTGAACGATGGACTAGAGTTTATCTTTCAGTCGTAGATGATTCCATCATCATCCTGTTCATATCATCAAACAAATCAACAACAAAAATATTTCAGATTTTGTTGATAATATTTTTCAGTTGTAGAAACTCGTTATAGCAACTGCTCAACTGTTTACAAATAACATTAATATTTGAATCCAATCCCAAATCACTGTCTACAAAAGTTCCGAAAAATAAGCTACATAGAGACTGATCACATAGTGCACTTTCACTTCGACATTTTCCACTATCCCAGCTCTGCAATGAAATTGCGTGCACAATCGGATAATTTATTCCGTACCAGGTAGTGGATTCCTTCGCTAGTGTATTCAATTTTCTTTGTAGTTCCTCAGTTCTCTTAGCGCCTGCCATTAACGTCGTGTCATCAGCCTAGAGAACTATAGAGTTTGTGCTTATATGGTGAGGTAGATATATAGTAAAAAATCAGTGTGCCTAAGGTGGATCTCTAAGGAATTTCCAGATCCATCGCATGAAAGTTCGACAGATGCTCGTTGATTTTCACAGATATATTTCTATAATTACTTGATTTCAATCGACTCGATTGAAAACAAGTAAGGACACCGGTTGATTTTTACCATAGTATTTTAAATCCCAATTTAATATATATATATATATATATATATATATATATATATATATATATATAAACAGGTGTAACTTGTGTTTTACGTTTCAACATTTTATTATTGTTTTCCATGAAGTGTATGTTTTCTATTTTTAGTACGTGTAATCTCAAGTTGATGTCTCGATAAAGGAATACAGTTTTTCCGAAAGCTCGACAAATGTTTCTGGCCTGATTCAAGAACGATATCTGACTGCAACCCTAATACGATTCCATTAGTATTCTAAACGAGTCAGTCAAGATCACACATCGGAATTAATATATATATATATATATATATATATATATATATGTATATATATATATATATATATATATATATATATATATATATATATATATATATATTAATTCTGATGTGTGATCTTGCGATATATATATATATATATATATATATATATTATATGATGGGTAATGTTTTTATATTTATTTTGTTATTTATTATATTTATATTGTATTTGTTATTGGCTAATCGTTATTATAATATTGATTGTTATTGTTACTTATTTTATATATATATATATATATTTTTTAATAACAACTAGTCATCATAAAATATTTGTTATGGTGTATTAGCTTCAGTGATTTCCTTTTTTATTTAATAATTTTACAAATGAATGCCTATCATACCAGTAATGAAACTCCGGCTATGTTGTCTTACCCTTTTTCAACACACTTTTCACCTTATCCCAGCTAAGTCGGTACGCCTATGGAGTATGAGTCATCTCTATTCTCATGGCAGGATTCAGTAATGCCAACTTGGTGCTGCTCGATGTCAAAATGTGCTATTTTGTGGGAAGAACAGATTAGGTGCTCAATAGATAAACAAAGAATGCAAACAAATCATCAAATAGTTGTTTTTATTGAAATGAATCCTTAAAATTGACCTACTCTGCGATATCTAACTTATCTAACTCAGAACAGTGATGTGAAATGGTGAAACTTGTTTATGTGTGATGAATACTTGTTAAATAAACGTTTGAATGTTATGAAAAGTCTATGAGCATCGAAAAAAACAATTAAATGTTCAAATGAATGGACACAAATGATCAGATAACCTGATATGTTGCACTTTATTCAGTTCTGTTTTTGAACTACCTTCTATTCCTTCCTTTTTGGTATTCTCCTGACTATCAGGAGTGTTCGTGCTCACTGGAAAAATATAGCTACACTGCAGAAAGCCCCTTTTTTGTTACTGGCAATGGCATGGACTGGACTTTTGTTTTCTTAATAAGGTGAGTGGTTTTTTCTTGTTTGTTTATTCTCCCAGTCGTAACTGATAAGTTGTATAACGTTTGAGGATAGTTTTGCTTGTTTTTTCTCAGGTATTTTATGAAAATGTTTCTTCCAAAATTGTACGTGGTTTCGTTTTCTGCATGAATTTTTTTCATCTCTCCAAGCTTGTTACATTTCCTGGCTACACACACATTCTATTTATTTTCACAAATTCAGAAGTTTATTACCACTTACTGTCTGACTTTTTGTCATTCTAACTTATTCTTATGATTTTATTTACAATGTATAATTCTAGATCTTATATTATATGTAAAAATTTGGATATAATTCATATTTGACATTTTTCTGTTTTCATAATTTTTATATTTCATTATTTTCCTCACATTATTTTTGACATCTTGCTGTTGGGTTTCCTCCTGATATGATTTACCATACAGAATGTTCCAACTTGAGATCCAAAGTTTTTTCATGAATTGAAATTTGCATATTATTTTTATTGTTTGTGCAAATTGAATGTATTGTTGGTAACATACTTATGACAATAGAAATACTTCAGGACTGACTTTTTGATACAAATGCATTGACTAGAACATGGTATAAGATTCTAGAACAGTAAAAAGTATAGAAAAATTGCAAAACAAACACAGCATGAACCACGATAACTTAAATACCTAATAATAATAATGAATTATCAGTTTCGTTATTTAATAAACATTTCCTGACATAACAATAGATATATATATATATATATATATATAAATTATATATATATATATATATATATATATATATATATATATGAATTTAGAAATAACGACTGAAAATTGGTTTGAACAGTGGGGAATAACGGGGATCTTCAGTCAGCACAAATGTTGAACTATGAAAAACTCTTCAATACGTTGGACCAAGCTTTCGTTTCAATTTTGAAACTTCTTCAGGGTCCTCAAATATGTAAATTACGTCATTGAGAAAAAAAATACTTAAAATGAAGGAAGTACTTACAGTTATCTGAGTGGTTGATTAATGAACATTAACTTTAAAGAAACGTAAAATATGTAAATATTTGTCGGAATGGTGTTATATCTTTGACGTTATCTTTCACAAATGGATTAAAAATGATGATTCTCATAGAATAAATTTAAAAAAATCAACACACCCACTACATATTTTATATTTTTTTGACGATTAATCGAAGGTTGTCACTTCAAATCCTTCAATGTCACTCGAAACGTCAAAGATATAACATCATTCCGACAAATATTTACATATTTTACGTTTTTTTTTAAGTTAATGTTCATTAATCAACCACTCAGATTACTTAAGTACTTCCTCCATTTTGAGTATTTTTTTTCTCAATAATGTAATTAACATATTTTAGGACCCTGAAGAAGTTTCAAAATTGAAACGAAAGCTCGGTCCAACGTATTAAAGATTTTTTCATAGTTCAACATTTGTGCTGACTGAAGGTCCCCGTTATTCCCCACTGTTCATATATATATATATATATATATATATATATATATATATATATATATATATATATATATGTATATATATATATGAAAGAGAGTAATATCGAGGGGACTGTTAAAAACAAAGTGGAAGGAATTTAATGGACATAGCCCTCATGGAGAAGTGTTAACCGTAGACACGTGTTTCGGGCTCTCGGCCCTCATCAGTACGGTGGATATATATATATATCACCTGAAGATGGCAAATGAAATTTTGGCAAAACGTCTGAAAACTGACTTTTTGAGGACCAGTACCACAATATCCGAGAGAGCAGTTTAACATAGGGGTCACTAAACCAGCTTTTAGGTCATTTGGAAATACACCCGTCTCTATGGAGCGATTTACGGTGATGTACAGGACTATACTTTTCCATTACTATTGTAGAGAAATGGTGCTTTTAGAGCCGCTTGACTGTCCGAGATTTTTTTTTATTGTTTTATGTGTAAGGTTGGTTTTCTCCAATCTCTCCGCACATAACAAAATGGCGTGGATTTCCGCCTGGAATACGGTCGCAAAGGACTCTAGGCAGGTTGAGATCTCTCTGCTGGGTTCACGACTGTATACACCCGCACTAGTGCTCGAGGGTGTTTTTGAACCATCTGTGAACCAACAATTGTCTGCTTCCAGTAGCTCCAGTAATCATCAGACAGGCCTGTCTCTGTATACGAGAGAGCTTTGCTTGGGCCGTCCGCTGTGAAGCTTTCGGCCACCAAGCGATGGCTCCATATGTGATCATTCCCATGTAGCAAATTAAATTCTATAAGGTTTGTATAAACAGCTACGAGATAAATCTTATGGGATAATAAAATTCTTATAGCGGTCTACAAAACAATCAAATGATCCTTATACAACCAAAAAGGGCCCATTTGTATACAACAGTTTGGTAGTATAAGAGTTCAATTGAAAGTTTATACAACTCTTATACGACTGTTTTCATACTCATTTATACAGCTACTATAAAATGATTTTATAGTGTGTCACGTAGTCACATCTATAAAATGGGATTAAAGCGGCACTATAAAGGTCTTACAAAATGTTTGTATAATGCAATATATTTTTTTATAATGCTGTTATTGCGAGCACAATGAAAACATTTTGTCATTTAGCAAATTGAAAAAGCAATTTATTTTTTAGTGAAGAATATTAGAACCAAAATATATTTTAATTTAAAAGTGCATCATGCATTTTATTGTAAAAATGGAGACTTATTAAAACGACTTGGGCCGCTTGGTCGGACATCGGTAGTAAAAATTATAAAATAATTTGGAAGGTTTGTATAACACAAATTTTGATGCGCCGCAAATTTTACTAATAGATTGTAGGTATGTGATTGGCAAAAAAATAAGTTTCAAGTAGATACTTAAAAAAATAATAAAATAAAAAATCTTAAAATTACTTTTTTTTTATGATTTCAATAGTTTATTACTTCATATGACAATTCTTTCACAATATAATTCTCTAAATAATAATAAAGTCACATTTTCAATTTAGTTTCATGTTTCCAACTCAATTGCTCATAATGGCGGCGATAGTCGGTACAATAATTCCTTATTCAAACATGGGGATTCATAATATAACAATTTTATCCCAAAGAAATGCCTTAAACAATGTTTATTGTAAAATGGGGCCTGTGGCTCAGTGGCACCAGCGTCGGTCTTGTGTCAACTGTTTCCACCTGGCGCGGGTTCGATTCCCGCAGCTGGTGAAAAATTTTTTCAAGGTCCCAAGAATGGTTTCGGATCCCACTATAAAAGGTAAGGTCCCCGTGATCTTAACTCGTACAAGTTTTCATTAACTTCTGAGGGTTGGTCAAACAACTAAGAAAGAGGTTGAAAAAAAAAAAAAAAAAAAAAAATGAAACGATATACGATAAAACTGTTTTATAACGAAGAATATTTAGGCACTATACAACCATTTTTGACAAGTTATAATTTTATTGAGATTCGCGAAAAGTAGAGCTTGCCAGATCTTATAATATGGTAATAAGAATTTAAACTTTCAAACCAGCTGATAATGATTAATTAGCAATGTATTCGAAATTCGGCCTGAGCCGAGGTTGATAAATACTAACTACCTATTTTAAAAAAAGGGTTTTATCATTTATAAATAATTAAACTCTACTTTTGAGGTTATTATTAAAAAGCAAGAGAGAGTGCTATAGTCGACTTTACTCACTCACTAAAAAGGCGATTTGACACATTTCACATTATGTTTGGTTTAAATACAAATCAATTTGCCATGTGACAAATGTCAAATCTTCTTTTTATTAGAGTAAAATCGACTATAGCTGTGGTTAGAATAGGGGTTTACATAAAAAAATGACGGCAATCCTTGCAACCATCGGAGGGTTAGTAATACTTAGATTTGATTTAGATTTATCTTAAATAAACAAGATTAATCTGCGCAGGTTAAAATTTTCTTTCAACCATAAAATTTTTAGGTCAACGTGACAACCATGCTTCAAAAAGTTTAAGGAGGTATCATTCGGTTGTTTAATGTGGTTGTGTGCGACTAGCGGCACTATGAAACCTTTATAAAATATTTTGCATCCTAACCTCAAAGTGGTATAATTTGTTATTGTTATTGTCTCGTCGGTCGCATCATATCATACTGATACTATTATCATTATTGGGTTCGTCTTGTGTGATGGAAGAAATTATTTCTCAGCCTCGGTGGTATCAGGCCTACTTTCATTAAAATTAGGACATGAAATCTCTGGATTACTTGCATGAATTTGTTGATACTTTTTCTTACACGCTCTTTTAATATTGCCACTCTGTTTGTTAACTTTTTTCCACTGAGAATTCATACTTTAATTGAATTTGTCACCGATCAAAATAAAATATTTTAATGCAAAAGTGAGGTTACATTCATTTCAGTCTCATAACGAAGATTTTGGAACGAATTTATTCTGTCATACACTGTTTTATCCTATAAGGCATTTATAAAGGAGAAAGGCTTATAGTATTTAAAGTTCACGTATAAAAGTGTTTTATAACGCAACGCAATTGAATGCTATAAAATATTTATTATACAACATTCATACAGCTTTAATAACACAAGCTTAAGTAACTATTTTATAATGTTCCACCTACTAGTTATATAGTATATTATAGAACTCTTATACAATAGGTATACAAGTCTTATAAAATGATATTTTTGATATTGTATAAACTTGCTTATAAAGTATTATATCATTTCAAGAGAAATGATCGTATAATGCGTTATAGCATATATTGTAAAAGTCACTATAAAATCATTTAATACAACAATTTTCTTTAAAAAACAAAATTATCGCAACAAAAGGCTCAGTAAAAACAAACAACGCTATTCGACTGTTATACAATAATTCAGTCCTTTTAGAATTCCATTTTGCTAGTTGGGTTGGTCTAACAATCATCACATATATCCAGTGGATTTGTTTGGGGCCTACACTTCGAGATTTTCCACAAATCCTTCGACATGTCCATAAGGATAGTTTGTCTTTGTGTAGAACTCTTTCCAAGTGAGCGTTCCATTTGGGCTTTTTATCCAGGATGATTCCTAGATATTTGGCTTCCGCTGCAAATGGAATGACCTCGCCGTTGACAGAAAGTGGGTCAGGTCTTCCAGTTTCCTTTTCCTGGTGAATGGCACTTTCACAGTTTTGCTGGGGTTAACAGACATCTGTTCCCCCTGTCGAATTGTTAAGTGAACTTCTTGCATTTAGCATGTCACAACACAGAACTGGAAGTGAATAAAATGTATTATTCTGCTGCATGTTATGTGATTGCTGAAAACACTTGAATTGATATGTTTTTTGATAGAATTATTTGCATTTCTTGAGAAAAAGTCACCAGAAGCCTTTGTATTGGCATTTTTATTCTCAATGATTTCACCATCAACATTTATTTGATAATGCAATTAATTTATTAGTTCTTCTGTTTTTTGCCATAAGGTTCCAGTCATTTTTGTTGTGGATGACACTTTTTTCTTGATTTTTCGCATTGTTCGAGGTTTATATATTTTAAATTGTTTGAAGGTGCATTTGTTAAGATTCCTCGTAGATTTGAGTTGCACAACTATAATTTTAGTTCCTCATCAACCATAATACTGTTTGATTTCCTTGCCCATTTGAACATCGATTCGTTTGATTTTGATGTCTCATTATATTTTCTGAAACTGTGAAACATGATAAGTTAATAAAATATTGAAATATTTCAGGATATCGTTGTATCTACTGGATATGGAAAGCTTTGGAACAATTGGTGAACTAGGGAGAAGAAATATCTGAATCTATGGAAATAAAAAAACACGTAATGATCTTCCGGTGAAGAAATTTATTGACGTAAGCGAATATAGGAACGACCGACTTTATTGAAGCTCAGCATTCATCCATAATTTGTGGAGAAGACTTGTATGGGCAGTATAGAAATGTATTAAGCAATCTTGTCCAACCATAAATTTATAAAAAATCGTATCCATCGAAGAGGGTGACTATGGTTATATCCAGCTTCTCGGTGTGGTTGATCTGCGAAAGAGAAAAATTAAAATTCATCAATATGACTATAATATTTGAAGATACAATTACATTGAGTTTGACTGTATCAAATTTCAGAAAACTACTTTGTAATGATGAAATCGTAAATTTTTTTTAAACTCATTCAAGTCAAAAACATAGGTTTTGAAAAAAATATGAAATGAAGATCGTAGTGACACCTAGCGTTCAATAGCTCAACATTAATTTGAGCGAGATATATCGATGCAGATCTCTGATAAATATAATCAACCGAATAGATTCATAAATTGTTTAAATATATATAGATAGTCAACTATACGGGTTTATCATTAGATGAAGATAGGGTCCATTAGTAGATGGCGTTAGTCTATTGGTGCCCAAATGATGAGATACACAATGTTCGAGTGAGATGGATGAAATTTATACCAATTGAATTTCGTATTTTTCCTCACTGTTCTTTGTTAAAATGAACGGAACTTTAGTTTTGACAGTTTTCCTGAAAGTTTGATAAAGGAATCTAGCGATTGCATCCAATGCTTCTATCGCAGATATTAACGGAATAAATATTTCGAGTTAATGACACATGCAACTCTTATCAACATAGTTTACAATTCTCTTTAGGGTGCTTCGAGAATTATCCATTTCTCAACGAACAACCAGGAGTTTCCTTCTGCTTCAAACAGGCAAAGGAGACGGCGCTAATAATTCCTGAAGACTTATATTCGACTGGATCTGAATATTCAATTCAATACCTTCCTCCATAATATTTCAACGCAGTATTTCAGCGTGTAACGAATAAACATTCCTCCAGGTATAAATTGATATTCCACGAGAACAAGTATGACATCACAACAACTTTCAGAACAACTAACACATTGAGATTGATCCTTACACAAACCAAACCGAAAAACACAGAAAAAAATGTGTATACAATATACCTTGTTCTTTTGGAAAAAGTTATATTGGTAAGACATCAAGACCGTTGAAAGTGCGCCCGGACGATCATTCAGGTCATATTAAGAATCAACAGGTCACTGGTTCATAATTATCAGAACATGTTGAAAAGGGAAACATTCTCAATTGAATATTGATAGAAAGATTTTTCTGTGAATTGAAAAATCCACGATTAAAATGAAGTTATTTTTTGTGAATGTCTAACAGAAAACAACTACTTCCCCGGCTAAAGCCACGCTGGACATTGAACTACATCTGATAGATATTCTGAAAAGGCCCTAACTCAAAAGAAAAAATCTGAAATTGAAAATTTGCATTTTCATTCAGATAGTTATTTGATTTTCTATTCCAGTCTTAATTAAGAACTCATAAAGATGAATGAGGCAAAGAAGAATGTTTTCCAAAAGAGAGTACTCACCAGAAATCATTCGTAACATTGACGCAGGAGAGACATCGCATTCACTAGGTCTTCAATACATTTTTGTCGACGAAAATCTATTTCACGCTTCCACGATCATCAGGAAGACCGGAAGAAATGGGAAACACATTTTCAAGAAGCAATCTCACTTTGCAAAGATGGAAAAAGTTAGAATCATTTCTTTTTGGAGAGACACTTCGAAATTAGTGTTTTCTGACATTAAAACCTGTCATCTGATTTTATGAACATCCTGTTTATATTTTCAACAAATCTATCAGAACATATTTTGAAATCCAGTGTCGACCACATGATAAAATGAATTAAAACGACATTCTAGCCAAAAAATCCTACAACATGAAAACAAAACTAAAATAATCCACCTTCATTCTATTATCTGGTGAGAAGTGTATATCAACAAATTCTTCTAATATAGATCACACGTGGAAACCCTTCTGAAAGATCTTGCATTTGGTGGAGCGATATTGGATTGGATTGACTCCAATATCCGGGCAACACTCCAAACATGAAATTAACAAGAAAAATTCACTCATGTGTTAAAATGTCCATGAGAGGTGTGGAATTATCGCTGAATTACAGCGGTAATCCACCTACTATGTGGATTATCGCTGCAATTCAGCACGCTAGGTGACAATTCAACTGCAGTGACGCAATTTAAAAATCGGGAATGTACGTTTCGCGATTGCCATGAAAGTAACAGAGAGGCTCACGACCATAGCAACGCGTACCAGTAAACAGATACTATAATTCAGTCAGTGTTTCATATTTAACGTCTAAAATGAACCGTTCCGGGACTTTCAAAGAAGCTGAAATCGACACGCAAATCGAAAAAACGACTCCAGCGAATACAAAGAAAAGCAAGAAGTTTGTCAGGAGTCAGTCCATGGATTTTTGTGCAACTAAAAGGTATAAATTGGAACGAAAAACGCCAGTATGCGAAATTGCAAGAATCTTGAAGGACTGGGCTCATAACAGAAAAAAAGTACGTGAGGAGTACAAAGAAAGCACCGTGAAAACTATTTGCAATTCACCGCCAAAATGATTATGGAAGAATACTTCCAGAAATATGGTATAAAAATTGACCCATTCCAAGATGTCGTATTGGTTGATATAAAGTTGCACCACACATGCACTCTGAATATGGGGAAAAAACTTTTCTGACGTGTTCTTGCCTCGTGAACACGAATCCGGAAGGAAAATGCGGTGGTCTCATATCGTTCCCGAGTTACAGCACTTAAAAAAAAATTACCCCATTTCCAAGCACCGTTTTCTCACACAAAAATCACTCGAAATTCCTCCTTTTTTTCTACCAGCGTGAACAATACACCCCAAATCACTCATTTCCGGCACAACTTTGCACAAAATATCGTCGTTTTTATCGAAAAAATTCTCCTTCTTACACAGTTCCAAATGAACCATTTTCGTTCGTTTGACATTCAGTAACTTTGCCTCATTTCTCATGTTGGCAATAAGTGAAGCACCGCCAACAATATCTTGGATTAACCATAAATAATCATCTGGAAAAATTATATTTTGTTAATAAAAAATTCATTTATTTTCAATCTCAAATATCTCACTTGGTTTAAAATCTGCTTCATTTGCTTGACAACAATTGCACACATAAATTAAGGAGAAACTATTGCTCACATTTGAATTCCAGAAAGTGGCGGTGCTTCACTTATAGCCAACATGAAAAATGAGGCAAAGTTACTAAATGTCTTCTGTCAAAGGAACGAAAATTGTTTATTTGGAACTGTGTAAGAAGGACAATTCTTTCGATAAAAACGACGGGGTTTTTGGAAAAAAAGGAGGATTTTGAGTTTTTTGTGCAAGAAAACGGTTAATTTTTTTTTTTTTTCGGTCACTCGGGAATGGTATGGACCGCCGCATTTTTCTTCCTCCGGATTCGTGTTCAGGAGGAAAAGGATTTTACCCATATTCAGAGTGCATGTGTGGTGTAACTTCATATTTAACCTTATCAAAATAACAGCATATGCCAACTCCAAATCTATTGAGAGCTATCTACAGATAGATGAAGAACACCATCATGTTCGTTGAAAAAATGCGTGACAATGAAAATCTACAACCATGCGCGCCAGGAGGAGGTTCAAGATCAACTTCAGTTATGGAGAAGACAAATACAAATGTTTACAATATTACTAACAATAATTGTAGTATCAACTATAACAATAAATAATATGAATCTTCTTGCATTCTTGAAATTTTTTACCGAATACCATTCGTGCTTCAAAAATTAACCAAATAATTCTGAAACGAACGTGTTTTTTTGACAATTCAACTCATGTATGAGAAATCCCATATGCCACAGTGCAATTGTCAGTTTGACAGCGGCAAAAGTTAGCTGCAACTTTTACAGCGATAAATGCACCAGTGGTTTTTTCACTTATTCATTTGTTTATCAATTATATCGGTGTTGGTTGCCAAAATAAATAAAGGTAGCATTGATATGTTTCTAAATTTCTTATTAATTGAATTGTTCGCCGAATTACACTCGATGTTTGTATTGATATCGGGTAAATTTGTGTTGCTCAAATTCTAAACTGTTTCCTTTAGCAATTTGACTCGAAAAACTGTCAACCTAAAAACGCTCCACCTTCGGTGTCGCGTTTTCAATAGTTGACAGTTTTTCTCGTCTAATTGCTAGGCAACAGTTTCTCATTAAACAACCCAATTTTACCCGATAAAATACAAACCTCTCGTGCGATTATAAGTGGAAAAACTGTACCCGATTATTTTTGTCGTTGTTTCAAAAAATTGCTCTCCTCCTTCGGAGTTGGGCAATTTATGCTTTGAAACAACGAAATGATTTAAACTCGTGCAGTTTTTAAAAAACACGTTTTTTTATAATTATCGGTAATTTTTAAAGCACTTATGATGTTATCCCCGACAATTTATCATCATCCTTTTGATATAACTCTTTAGACATTAGTCCAGAAAGATCACTGAGAACTGAAAAAATTCCATCCATATTCAAAAGAGTTTCTGGAAACGGGAACGGATACAGCTTCTGAAACGTCAAGAGCGTATAGAGAAGTATATTATACTCATCGGGGCAGAGTAATTTCTTGCCCTTTTACACTTGTATAGATTCCCTGATCCATTCAATTTGTCCACAGAAAATAATCTTCGAACAATATTCGACATAAAATGTTAGCATTTCGAAAATTCGACTGCGCATTCATTTTCCCAGCTTTTAGTTGTTACTGGGTGAATCTCTGGACGAATCAATAATCTACACTTGTTCATGAGTGAAATGGAGAGCTGCAGTTTTTGACAAAAATTCAATTGAAATCCCTGTCTATTCAATGATTATGAAATCTGATTGATCATTACAGTTACAGTCCCAGTATAGTCTACGATTTCGGATATATGGGAGTGACAAATTTTTGCTGGAGAACACTGTATGTAATGTATGATAAACAAATATATTCAGCAATCCTAATCGCTCAAGCTCCCACAAAAATTATTATTGATCCTCCAGAAGGAGTAAAATACTTGTAAAATGGGAAATTAGAACTCATTATTTTAATTTAATTTGTATACAAGCTGATTGAATATATTGTTTCACTATTATATTGCTGATAGAAGGACTTTTTTTACATGTATCTCTCATAGGAAACTTTGGACTTTTATCCTTCAATTATAAAAAAAAACTGGCGTCTAATTGGAAACTTAAGGGGTCACAACTTTCAATTCAACCGATTTAGGATTGATTTATCGATAAAAAAATCGTTATTGCAAATAAATGAGGTTATGAGCGTGCAATTTTTTTAAAATTATTCACTGGAGTTTCATCGCATCAGAATTATGTTAGAAAAATGCCCTGTATGATGGAGATACAAACAACATATATGATACATTCAGTATATGAATTATCATAATCACACACCTTTTTAAATACTGCAAGGACATAATAATATTGATTTACTTGTCTAATTGCGGTATACGGATTCGTTATAATTTCCATGTTATTATGACCTGGTTGTTCATGAAGATAAATTTTCTATTCGCAAAAAGTCGATCTGGATATCTCGATAAATGGAGCACACCATTAACCATATAGGAATGTCAAACCAAATTTTTTACGATGAATTGTGACCGTGCTACAAAATATGAAGGTTATAAATCAATGTCATATATAACCATATAAAGCTTTCCTACATGTATACTTTGTATTCCTAGTAAAGTATAATATATGGTATAATCTTTCTACTGCGTAAGAGTTTGAATTAATACGTTATGAAGACTAGAAATTCTACAGAGTGTTTCAAGTCCTTCTGTACGTACTTTATCATTTGGAAAACCCAAATATTCTTCTTAGTTATGTTGTGAAAATAAGCCATTGTGCATTGTTAGTAAGTTTTTGAGTAGTAACAACATTTCATGTGAGGATAATTTGTGTTCAAAAATGTTGATTCAAATTTTTTTTTTCTCAAATCATTGCTCGCACTTTTTCGTGTTTGATCATCCGAGATTGAATTCAATGTTAACGTAAACGAATATACAGTGCGCGGCTAAATTATGGAACAATTCGATTTATCACAAGCAATGTACTTTTGACAAAATCCTAAGGAGGTCGATTTTTGTTTTTAAATGCCGATTTTTCAATGTATATTCTGAAGAGGTTTTGGTTTTGACGTGGGGGCCACTCTATCGGTCCACGTCAGCTTTTTTAACATGAAAGTTAATTTTTCAAGATTATTCTTTACTTGTCAGTTCATAGTACTATAAAAGCATATGCCTTTAGTGTTTTCAAAACTATAATTTATTATACAATTTTCAGTTTCATCGGCCATGTGTGCTAATTTTAGATTTTTCGTACAACTGCAAGGGGAGAAAAATAAATTTGAAGATTCACATTATTTTTATAAAATTATTATTTTGAAATTCTTTTCTTGTCGTCAGTCTCGACATGTGTGCCAAATTTCAGATTATTAGGACGACTGTCAGTAGGTGAAAATTGACTTGCAAGATTTCATTACATTGTAAGTTAGTTAGTTACGAGTAATGCTAATGAAAGAGTGTTAAAAAAATGCGAAAATTGACTTCTTTGGGCTCTCGCCAAGGCTCCAATCTCCTAGACTGCCCTGGCAGGCTAGTGATTTATTGCTCTATTACACCAATGGATCCTTTCCAGATATGAATAGTTTGCTATTTCTTAGTCTAAAATGGATAAAAAAGACAATCGTAAATTATTGCCATAAAAGTCCAGTTGTGTCAAGTAAATGTTAGTTGAAATATCAACTTAAGACGTTTTGTGAAATATTCACCACATATTTTAGGTGGAAAAGGTTCTGGAAGTAAACTATGGCTACTTAAAGTGAAACACAACGTATAGAAATTTTAATTTTTATTGGATGCGGAGATAGAACCAGTACTCAGCAAGAGGTATGCGACTTGTTCAATGCGAAGTATCCAAATAGACCTATCAGTCGTTCAACAGTGAGTAAGATTGAGCAAAAATTTAGAGAAACTGGTCATGTTAAACATATTCCGAATGCTGGACGTCCTGAAATAGAAGAGAACGTGAATCTTGATGTTCTATTGAGTGTAGAGAATAATCCTCACGGTACTTCACGACAAATTGCAGCAGACCATGGCTTTTCCCAACGCTCTGTATTACGTATTCTAAAAGCAGAAAAGTATCATCCGTACAAAGTACAGCTACATCAACAACTCAATGAGGAGGATCCCGATCGGAGTGAAATTATGCAGGATTTATGTTACCGCAATCCATGTTTTATTGAACAAATTATGTTTTCCGATGAGGCTACGTTTTGCCTAAATGGTTCAGTGAATCGGCAAAATTGCAGATATTGAAGTAGGGATAATCCTCACTGGATGATGGACGGGCATACTCAATACCCTCAGAAACTCAATGTTTGGGCAGGGATAATGAACGACAGGATTATTTCCCCTTCATCTTTCGAAGGAAATCTCACAGGGGAGCGTTACTTGGAATTTTTAAGAAATTAACTTATACCTATCCTTGGCGATATTTTTCCAAACGCCAACCATCCCATCTTACCAAATGAAAGTATATGGTTGCAATAAGATGGTGCACCCCCGCAATATGCACGTGATGTTCTCGAGTTTTTGAATAACTGTTTTCCTAGCTGGTGGATAGGTAGACGCGGACCGATAGAGTGGCCCCCTCAAGATCTCCAGATCTTTTGCCCCTGGATTTTTCCTTGTGGATTATTTGAAATCGAAGGTCTATATAGATAGGCCGCAAAAACTACAGGAGTTGGAAAATCGAATTAGGATCCAAAACAGCAGAATAACTCCAGAAGTTATTCGCAATGTGCGAGAGGAATGTGTCCGTAGATTTGCTTATTGTCCAGAGACTGGTGGATGGCATTTTGAGCATCTGATTTAAATGTTGTATTTTGTTGGATATTGAGTTATTCTCTCACTGAAATAAAATATAAATTTTTGTTCACCCTGTACAAACAAATCAAATTATTTCAGATAAAGTATCACAACACCGATTACGTCACCACGTTAAAACCAGTGACATAACCTGTTTTGAATATACATTCAAAAATCGGCATTTGAAAACAAAAATCGGATTTTTGTCAAAAGTTGCTTGCGAAATATCGAATTTTTTCTGTAATTCAGCCGCGCACTGTATATAGGCTTTTGAAGGATTACATGTGCTGTACGTGTCCTTGCGAAGATATCCTAACGGATTGTTGTTGAATTTGTTCAAATATTTAACGCAAAGATTCGTACAAATTTTATGGTTATGTTATCATAGTGGGAATTCGCAACATATGAAATAAGCTTGTCACAGCTTAATAATTTTTCACATACGGGTAAAATTTTTATAACGGAACAATCGCAGGTTCGATTAAGACCTGAGTCAAACTCAGATGGGTACCAGAAAAGCACAATCATAACGGTCTCAATTGTATATACATATTTTTCATAATTTATATATGTATGATAGGAAACGTCATACCGGTTACTGTCCAAAACTCGATTTATAATTTTCGAATAGTATTATTCTGTAGTTTATTCTCTTTGGAGTAGGTATTTAAAATCATTATTTAAACAATTTTCAAAGTATCCACTACCCATATATAGCAAATTCTTTCCGATCAACTTTCAATATGAAGTGCAATAATTAATTGTTTTATACCCGTCATTCCGGAAACACAACAAACCCATTGAAATATTTTGCGCTCATTAACCTCATATCTCCACGCATGTGCACTAACATGTAGCTTGTGGTCTGTTTGGTCCAGAAATACCAGTTTTCGTAAATATCCATAGTTTTTTTTTTATTAATTTGTGAAAGGTGGATTATCTTTGCGTACTCTTATTCCCTATCAATTCAGATACGTGTGTTGAACATAACCCCATAGTTTCATGTTGCTCGGTTGATAAACCAGGTAACTAAGAAACATTTGGTCAGATTTCGTTACTTCGGAAACGTCATTACGGAAACAGTTTCTTCGGTGCAATTTTTTTCCAACGTTAATTTCCTTGAAGGTTATTTATGGACGGTTTGCCTCCTCATTCCAGAATAACGTGGAGGAACAGAGATTTATATATTTGAAGGAAAAATTGAAAAGCGATCGTGAGTGGGTGAACATTAATATGAAGTTGGGAGAAAAAAATAAAAAAGAAGAGGGAAAGGCTATTCGGAGTCTGGATATTAAAATTAGATCAAAGACTGATAGCAGATATGTTGGTTAAATTGTATTGGATGATGATAATATGAATTCAATTTCTGATTATTTTCCAAATTTTCCCGAAAGTGAGCTCCAAAAGCAAACTGATCGAGCCAAGACTAAAGCTTCTTCTGTTGGTATTGTGCAAAGTTTCAATTCTGAATTTTATTGAGTTGGTAGCACCGATTTGTTCTGTTGTATGTGATGTTCTATGAAGTGCTGTGAAAATTGTGTTTTCATGTAGCGTTGCTCCAAAATAAGTAGTAATAAAACACGTTGTTCAGAAGCAACATTTATTTAATTAGCAATAAAATACAAGGAAATAATAATAAAAATAACAGGTTATGGGCCCAGAGAAACCTAGGGAAAACAAGGTATTTGATAAATAGGAAATATCCGTAAAACCAATAAGAGACCATAACCATGGAAATGACGTTGTACAAAATGGCGTCTACTAATCCCAATGCTGGAAAATGCTGAAACTTTTCAGATTCGGGATTTTCAAATCAAAATATTCTGTAGATGCTCAGATTCATATGAACTTTTGAAAGGAGAAATAAAATAAGAAGATATGACCACTGCATAAAAACAGGCGAATTGGAAAAGAAAAGATGCAAGAACACAGAAAATGATCATTACAATAGTGGAGAAGGAGGTGTTACCACATATAATGACATCTGATACAGCTGCAGACATGTATAAAAAGCTATGTGATATATACCAGAAAGATACTGAACAATAAAAATGCACACTGTTACAGGTGTTTTTCATCTTCAGTTTTGAAATAGGAGTTGATATGTCATTATATATAAGCCAATTAGAGAATCTTGCCTTCAGATTGAATGCGATAAACCAAAATATAGATGATAGCATGTTGATTTCGAAGACGTTGCCATATCATTACAAACATTTTAGAGGATTCGACTCCTGAAAAGGATAAAACTTTAACAAATCAGACATCCAGATTGATAGAAGGAAAAATGATCAGAAGTGAAGAGAATGAAGAAACAATAGCATTCAGTGCATCAGAAATAGTGTTTAAAAATGTAAAAAACAAGGACATAATTCTCGATATTGTCGTTTGAAGACTTTTGCAGGGAACAGTAAAGAAGTGCAGTGCTACACTCGTGGTAAAAACGGACGTTTTTTTAAAAAGTGATACAAACGTAAACGAAATACAGGCAAATATATCGATTTTTTAAAAAAACTAACCACTCCGACAAAAAAATGTTTTTTCTGAAACAAACAGGGATATATAAATTGGGACGAGAAAGTTGCTTTTTTAACAGAAGATACAAGAAAAATAGAAAGGAATGGATTATAAGAATTTGTTACACTAGGTACCGCCAGTTAAAGTTCATCTTTTCCGGCGTACCTATAGGTGTTACAAGATCGATGATGGTTTGTTTACGTTGTGTCTCACTTCAGCCAGAGTTCTTTGCACCTTTGGCTGGTTGACTACTCCGTACTGATGAGGGCCAAGAAGCCTGAAACCGGTATGCGGATTGTTAGGTGAACACGACATAAATTAAACATAATCGAGCTTATCAGAAAGATACATTTGCATTCAATGTTCATTAATATTATATGGAAGTATGCATGGATTTTCAGGTGAATATCATTCAACGTTCTGCGTGGTATTTGCCAGGAAAGTAGTTGTTTTTTTACCTGAGATCTACCTTCTCTGGTTCAATTTTATATTGAATCATTTATGGAAGAAAACCGTTTAAATTCGATTTTTCTATTCATTCCACTTCACATGGCACTTTATCTCACTATATGCTGACGGGGTTCCAATCCTACTGAGAAGGGATCTTTTTTTTAGAAACCTATCGAGGTGGGAGATTTTCGGAGTGTTTCTTTTTTGTCCCCAGGTACCGCCAGTTAAAGTTTATTTTTTTCCGGCGTACCTATAGGTGTTACAAGATCATATGGTTGTTTACGTTGTGTCTCACTTCAAGAGTTTTTTGATTTTGGGCGGTTGACTACCCGTACGATGAGGGCCAAAGAAGCCTAAAACCCGGGGGCGGATTGGGTAAACACGACATAAATTAAACATAATCGAGCTTATCAGAAAAAAAACATTTGCATTCAATGTCCATTGATATTATATGGAAGTATGCATGGATTTTCTGAATATCATTCAACGTTCTTGGTATTTGCCGGGAAAGAGTTTTTTTTCACCCGAGATCCCCTTTTCTCTGGTTAATTTTATATTGAATCATTTATGGAAAAAAACCTTTTAAAATTGATTTTCTATTCATTATTCACATGGCATTTATCTCTCACTATATGCTAGAGGGGCTTCCCAAACCCCACAGAAGGGACTTTTTTTTAAAAAACCTATCGAGGGGGGAGATTTTGGAGTGTTTTTTCTGTCACTAGGTCCGCCAGTTGTTTATTTTTTCCGGCGTACCTATGGGGGTTTACAAGATCGATGATGGTTTGTTTATTGTGTCTCACTTCACCAGAGTTTTTTGCCCCTTTTTGGCTGGTTGATCCCGTAAAGGGGGCCAAAAGCCTAAAACCGGTAGGGGGATTGTTGGGTAACACGACATAAATTAAAATAATCAGCTTATCGAAAAAACTTTTGCATTCAATGTCCATTGATATTAAGGAAGTTCTATTTTCAGGTGAATATCATTCAACGTTCTTGGTAGCAAAAGTAGTTGTTTTTCACCGGATCTCCCTTTTTTTGGTTCAATTTTATTTAATCATTTATGTGAAGAAACCGTTTAAATTGATTTTTCTATTCATTCCACTTCACATGGCACTTATCTATCAGTGTAATGTTAAATGTTTGGAAATTGTGCTATGACAAAAAATAAAAATTTGAATGGTTTTTAAAAACTGTCAAAAAATTTCGGGAAACAATCCCAAAAAAGTGGCAATTTAAAAATATAACGAATATATATTGAAAAAAATAACTCCTTGAGGGAAAATCGGAATCGATTTCTAAAAATGTATTCCATAATAAAAAGGAACCTCCTTGATGACAGAAACAAAAAAGGAGAAACTGAAGGATTGGCACAGAAACTTAGGACACTTGAGCATTGAAAATATGAAAAAGTTAACTGAAAATGAAATGGAAATTGTTTTGATGTCAACAAGAAGGATTGTGATGACTTCAAAAATATTGAAGTATGCCTAAGAGCAAAGCAGACTAGATAACCTTTCAACAGTGAAATACGAAGAGCCAAACCCTCTAGAAACAATATCCGACATAGTAGGACCATCGGTCGAGGACATTTGACGGGACGGGATGATTCTACATTTTCAAAAAAAATTTTTTTCAGTTATGATTGGACCAAATTAAAAAAAACTTAATATTGCTGAACAAAAAACGAAAATCACTTTCAAACAAAGTGACACGACCTTCTCATTAAAATTTTTTTGAAGGGTGCTCATATTTTCATAATGTGAATTGTCATATTGACAATAGAAATCGACCTGTTTCAGGTTTCTTAAACAAACATAACGCTAAAAAATAATTTTTTCCATACCTATGGACCGCATGTATATAGTTAATAAATATATACCAACGACAGATTAATGAAGTATATATTGTTTTGCTATGATGTGAGTCAATTTAATCCTCTTTGAAAGCACTTCCCCAAATTTTTCCAAGTAATTGGTTCCACCAGTTTCAGTGATTCATGGTTTCTCCGCCCACTGCAAAAATTATTCAATTAATTTACCATTTGCTTCTCGTAAACATCTAACATAATTATACCTCTGGGAGACCTCGATCCAGATACTGCCTTCTGTTTGTGTTGCCTGTGGATAAATTTTGTATTTTTTTTATCGAAAAACACCTGGGAACAATCGAATGACACGAATAACCAGTTTCGAGAATAACAATCAATAAAGGATATGGACTCACCTGGCCTTCCGAATCCTTGAAGATATAGCTGAGAGCTTGCTAGTGAGAATAGTCGGTGGATTAATTAATATTTCAGATATTTGACATTGGGTTGATGAAAAAAATCTAATGATTATATAGGAAGTCAAGTACGTGAAGAAATTATCACAACAGCAAATCGTTTTAGTACATTAGAATATTTATAATGCCAATAAATTTGATGAATGTCCAATGATACGATCCATCTATCGCCATTTTAGTTGATTCGGAATATTATTTGAGGAATATTTCTATAATAAAAGAATGATATTGATTCATTTACAAAATGGAGGTTACTAGTTAACAAAGATTACATAAGATTCAGAGCATTGATTTGTTTGATGATAAAACAGAATAATCATGAAATCACTTGGAGTCATTTGACTGAAAGATTAACTCTAGTCACTATCTTCCACGCCCAAGATAACCTCTCGGGAAAACTTTCCCCATTGAATATTGAATAAAAATATTTTTCTGAAAATTGAAAATCTGCGAAAAAATGAAGGTATTTTTGAAATTATCTAACCCAGAAAACAAACTATTTCCTGGTTATATACTGAACTCATCTGATGGATATTGTGAAAGGACCTTAACTCAAAAAAAAAATACGAAAGTGAAAATTTGCATTTTATTCAGACAGCTATTCTGGTGAATATTACTTTCAAGAAAAATCTTCTTTTTTTGCCTTATTCATATAGATAAGTCCTTAATCAAGACTGGAATAGAAAATTGAATAGTCTCTCGATAAAAATGCAAATTTTCACATTTTTTTTTTGAGTAAGGGTTCTTTTACAATATGTATCAGATGTAGTTCAATGTCCAGCTGGCTTCAGCTAGAAGTAGTTGTTTTCTTGTTAGATATAAAAAAAAAATAATTTCATTATTGTCGTAAATTTTGAATTTCACAAAATTTCTATTCAATATCCAATTGAGAATTTTTCCATTTTCAGAGCTTTACTTTATGGTTCTTGAATAAGCTAGTGTCGATAGTCAATCACCATTCCAAACATTCCTGAGGAATCCCATTAAGATATGGAATAATTGAAAAAAAATGTGAAATCAGTAATAATTTAGGATATCAGGCGTTTTGATTCCCGGACAAATATTCCGACAATATATTCCGAGAAAATATCCCCATGACATATTATTTCTGGACAAAATATTTTCGGACAAAATATCCCATGATTAAAAAAACCACATAAATTGGTCGTAAGAAATCCCCGTGGTGGACTGTTGAGTTAGGTTTAGTTTATCTTAGTTGGTCTCAGGTTATTTATTCATATTTATTGTATGGGCAATTCATTTGATTATCTGTGTTTTGTCTCAATGTTTATTTTAATCATTCGATAACATTTTCAATCAATTAATGGCATTTCTTTGATTAATTTGAAAGTATTGAGAAAAATTTCACACTTTGTTTATTTGTAATTATAATTTTGTTATTTTATGTTATTTATTTATTTTTTCTAACGACTTAAAAAAAAATGTGTTTCTATGAATTTACAACTGAAAATAATTTTGCAAGTGTCAATGTGTGTGTGTGGGGAGTGTGTTGTGTGTGTGTTTGTCTGTGTTTGTCCAGGAATATTTCGTCTTGGGGGTGTTATGTCGGGGGATGTTTTGTTTTGGGGGATATTTTGTTTTGGGAATTTTGCCCGGGGGATATTTTGTCAGGATATTTTATCGGGGATATTTTTTGGGAGATGAAAACGCATGGAACCTACTTCAGAGCAGATGAGAGTTGATTTTTCCTCCAGAGAATAGGATATCTAGGATAGTATTTCTAACCCCGATTGATCGACATAAAAGTTTCGAGATGGAATTCTCTTCCACATAACAGAACTTTTTATGATTGTACCAGGAACGCTTTTTTAAAGTAAAACACTGGTAGTATATAAATTTTCCATTTGCCGGGGAGTGCATATGAACACTCCTCGTAGTGCTCTTATTTTTATTGCCGTTTCTCCTGCTCAACGAAACTACAGAAATAAATTTCTATTTCAGTAGCCGTGCCGAGATTCGAACTGGACCATCTGGACATCAGCCAGCGCCTTTACGCTCACGACCACCAGCCCAATTCTGTATTCATGTAATGAATCTATCTCGAGTGATCTTCTCGGTTCACGGTGGCACGAAGAAAAAGATCCATTCAATACCCGTCCCAGCTTTTTACTGGTTATATATTTTCTTCCTCCAGGGAGATTTTGATTTAGAATCCAAAGTACTTCAAGGAATGGAAAATTTTTCGTAACGTCAAAATAAAATCTGATTTCGTTGGAATATTTTAGTTGAAATTTACTCAGACAGTTCTGGTCGCCAAGAGCAGGGAGATTCATTCTAATTTTTTGAGAATTACCTGTTTATCGATTTGAAAAGGAA
Source organism: Gonioctena quinquepunctata (assembly GCA_018342105.1). Lineage (NCBI taxonomy): Eukaryota > Metazoa > Arthropoda > Insecta > Coleoptera > Chrysomelidae > Gonioctena > Gonioctena quinquepunctata. The sequence continues at coordinate 1,511 of JAFIRS010002074.1, read as the reverse complement.
TTGCCGCCCTATTTCAAAATTATCTTTTATCTAAGAGAGTTGTGCCCACTGAAAGAGGTCTCCTCTTCAGTTATTTTTAAAAAATTCCTTCAATTAAAAGAAATTATTTAACATTATCTTTATCTAAGGGGTCGTGCCACTGAAAGACGTGTGGTCTCCCTCTTCGGTTTATCTCTGAAATTCTTCTATAAAAAAGAATTATTTCACTTTATTTTTTCTAAGAGAGTCGTGCTCACCGAAAAGACGTGTGTCTCTCTCTCTTTATCTTGGCTGAAGAGTATCTTTTACCTGGTTATTATCTTGGTTCAGAAACCCTATATTTTGTAGTACTAGAGTATTTTGGTTATAACGCTATATTTTCCTTTGGCACTTGCTTTAAAATAGTATATTTTGCACGGAAAACATTTAAATATTTTTTTTGAAATAGTAGATTTTTCTCTGACAATTTTATAGTGTTTTTTTTAAAATTATATTTTTTTCTCTCTGGTAAAATTTCAAGGAAATTTATATATTTCTTTGAAATACCTTTCTCATTGAATTTTTTTTTTCCCTTCTGGTACATAGAATCACCTTATCAAAAATTACCTGTTTCAAAGTTTAACTGAATTTGAACATCACGTTTTGGGTGAGGTTTGTTTTGTTTGGTTTTAAATTTTGTTCATTTTAATTTTTTTAATTATAAAATTAACTTATAAATTTAACTCCAGAATAGCAGATTGGATTGCTATTTATTATCTTTGTTTTTTTTTACTGTAACTTTCAGTCTTTTATATAGACTGAGATTTTTATTGTATGCTATCATTTGCATCTATCTTTTGACTCTCGATTAAAATTTGAAACATAAAACTTGAGGTTCAAAGGATATCCTTCGTTCTCCCTTTGTACATATTTTGATTTCCCATCATCTTCTTCGCATGATATATACCACGGAGGGGAAACCCCTCTACGGAGACGGAAGGACTAGTAGCCTGGGAGGTCTTACAGCACATCAATATCAGCACTGGTCCGTGAAGATCAACCAATTCACGCCGATAAGGGGTCTAAAACCAACTATAGAACCACCCACGACCATCTTAATCGTAACCGCTGAAACCAAGTTCCTCCCAGAACCGCTGGGACCAGCTCCAAGAAACTAGCCTTCCTCTATCTCGCTCCCAAAATCTCCGAAGGTATATTCGTGACCAACAACTGGAGGAATCATAGGTGTAAATGTTCGAATTTTGATCAGAGTCAAAATTACTGGTTCCTTTTTATGTAATTTTTCCATTTTTTTAAGAGAAGTAAATACTTTTCTAGTATTTGTAAATTTTTTATCTTGTTCAGAATCAACTGGAATAAATTTGTTAAGTTGATTTATTGCATTTTATTTGCCTTCCCATACAAGCTAGGTAACATTTATTTAATTTTATTTATCTTTGACTTTTTTCTTTAGCAAGTCTGGCGCCCAACTCTGAACTAGTCAAGATTAATGTATAATTTTTTTAGTGGCCAAAATTTGATTAACTGGAAAA